>OX419728.1:29836500-30034000 GCA_948477245.1 Thumatha senex | reverse complement strand
TCGGTGCCCTCGCCCTTGACGTTGTCGGGGTTCTTGTAGGGCACGTCGGGCTGCGTGGTGCACACCTCCGAGTGCGGCGACGGCATCGATGCGCCGATCTTGTTCCACGCGCTCACTCTGACAGACAAACAAACACTCTTGTACAATCCTACTATATACGTGATCCAACTTAGACTCTATTGAAAATGTACCTGTAACTGTACGAACTGTACATTTTGTTGTAAAAATAATAAAATGCATTGTCCCAACTGATAGAAAGGATTTTGGTGCAAAATTGAAATTAGTTTATTAAAAGCAATTAGTATTTTAAGATTATAATGTATCTTAATTATAATACGGAAAAAAATAATAAAGGATTCAAAGTTGAGTATTGCGTTTGCCGGTGGAGGTGTTTTGACTGCTAAGCTCACGCTCGAAACTGATGAATAAATTTCACTTTATACGTTATGGGGCGACGTAAGCGCTATTTACTGCACTTATATAGTTAAGTAACACGGTACAAATGCATAGAACACACATCTGTAAACATTCGAATTAAAACGATAAAAAAATATTTTCCACATTAAAATTATGATTTTGGTCGGCTATTAATGTTTTTAAACTTTCGCGATTGTCACTCATATTTATGATATTGTTACGCCGGCGGACTAGTGAACAACTTTAAACGTCATTTTCTGGACCTTGGGAACGTTTTCAGCAGGCTGAATAGCGGTTTCAGGCCGATTCCGAGGAGGCTCTATCACATACCAAAGTTTTTAAACTCACACGACTTGTACTATTCATTTTATGTTTTTCGGGTCTTTTTCGCGTAATATTTTAACTTTTTCTCACCTCTCGACGTTTCGGCTATATTGCAATAGCCGTGGTCACGAGTAGACTGGGGAAAGCGGCGGGCGTCATCATCTTGTACGTTCGTCAGATACCCACATCTTATTCACAAACAGTCATTAGGGCCGCGACACACTGCACTCACGACGTCCGAACGTCCATTAGGCGGTTTGTCTCGACACTTGCACTTTTCGACTACTGGATTCCAAGTGGAGGAAAGCTTGTATCCACCTTCGCGGTTGAAATTGTGATACTTCTTAATTTCAACCGCCTCACGAACAATCCGAGGTTAGTAACGGCGTTCAGTGGATAGAACTTCTGGTGCAAGTAACTCCATCCAGTGATTTGAACCCGATAGCAACAGATGCTCCGCGATCGCAGATTTCTCCGTTCGGTGGTTTTTGACCGCTGCTATGTGCTCTTTCACAAGTTCTGCGATTGTTCGCTTTGTTTGACCGATATAAGAGCTTCCACAGCTGCAGTACACTTTGTAGACGCCCGGCGTCTGGTAAGGAATAGTGTCCTTTGGTTTTCTCACTTGCTGAGACACATTTGACATGGGAGTTAAAACGGTGTGTATTGAGTATGCCTTCAAAATCGTACCAATTTTATCCGTTACTCCTCTGATGTAGGGTGAAAATGCCGGCAGCCTGGAGACGCCAGGTTGTTTTTCCCTATACTTTCGAATTGGACGTTCCCTTCTCACACTATACCCATTTTTTAATAGTACCTTCCGTATGTGGGACAGTTCATCAACTAAAAACTCTTGGTTACATAGTGCATGAGCCCTGTTATTTAGAGATGTCTCCACAGAACGTAGGTGTCGGGGATGATGGTGCGACGCAGCGTGAAGGTACTTGTCGGTGTGCGATGGTTTTCTATGAACAGTGTGCTTTAGGGATCCATCTTTACACACCATAACCTTAACGTCCAGAAAAGGTAATGACCTTTCACTGTCCAATTCGTAGGTAAACGTGAGGTTAGGATGCAACGCGTTTAGATGCTCCAGGAATCGCTCAACTCCTGATCCTTCGCCTTTCATGATGCAGAACACGTCGTCCACGTACCGTTTCCATAGGCGTACCCCATGTGAGTGGTAATCAATAAGGGTTTCGACGTGTGTAAACCTTTAGGTTGTACAGGACCCTACGGGAGATAAATAAAAGTAGAAGTAGTTAGAAAATAGTATATTTCCCGATAGGGCCAAAAGTAGTATAGTCAGGGTCGCGGGTGTTGAATATAGGTAGGCAACCGTAAGGTGGACTCTGCCGCGAGAGGCCGCGGAATGTGCCCGTGGACTTATCTGAGGGAGGGCCAGGTGATCTTCCACGGGTCGGATGTTGTTCCTCTCGCAGTCGTAGGGTTCTCCGGCTGGGCGACGGCTTCCACTCCCGGTCTAGTCACGACCAGAAGGAGCCTCGGAGCAGCGCTCGGCCAACAGTAGTAGGTATAGTGGTGAAACCGTCAAGGTTCACCCGTAACAAAGGACCCGGGTTATTCCGGGTCCAATATTTTAACAAATATTTTATAAGTGAATATTGTTTTATGAAAGTACTTTTGTGTGGTAGTACACAGTATCGTAATAGACAAATCTAGGTGGTTCTCGAAACTTCCTGTCAACTGTTTATATAGGGCCCAGGGGTGGATCGAGGCGCGGGAGACGGGACCTCGAACTCCCCTCCACGCTTACACGGGAGTAACTTCAATGCCGCATCCGTCCGATAGATGGCGTAAGTCGTATGATGGCGCGGCTCGACCACGCATCATTACACGTGCTCCATACATATATTCGCTATGACCGGTGCTATAGGGCTTCCAATGGCGACACCATCCACTTGGAGGTAATGTTCTCCATGGTATACCAAATAGCTTCCTTCCAAACAGTTCCGCAGTAATGCCATGTACCCCTCCGACATACCAGCAAGTCTGAGTTTCGTCCTTATAATGTTTACACATTCTGTAACTGGGACGTTGGTGTAAAGTGACTCCACATCAAAACTTACCAATATGTCGGTCGGGTCAAGTTTCAAACTGCCAAGGATTTCCACAAAATGGCGCGAATCTTTCACAAAAGACATATTAGTGCCCACCAGTGGTTGCATTACGGACGCAACATGTTTTGCCAATTTGTAAGTCGGTGAGTCAATCTGACTCACAATTGGTCTTACTGGAACGCTGGCCTTATGTATTTTGGGTAGTCCATAAAGTTTCGGTGACTGCACTATTTTCGGTTTATATAGTTCCTCAAAGACGTCCTCTGCGAAAAGCTGTTTATTATCCTTAATAACTGCCCGTATTCTCCTTGTTACCCTCGCAGTTGGATCGTACGATACCGGTTTTTACACGTTTCTGTCTTGTAATATGTGAGAGGTGAGAAAAAGTTAAAATATTACGCGAAAAAGGCCCGAAAAACATAAAATACATACCAAATTATTCGAATTTCACCCCAGTTGCCGTTGTTTTCAGGCGCCTGAAACATGTTTTCAGTTCGTTTCAGGCCACCCCCTATCACATGTCATCATAACCTGAAAACCCTTTTTCAGGCGTTTTCAGGACCCCTTATGGGTCTTTGAAGCCCACTTCAGTATATAGCGTGACATTTCATGAAAGAGTGACAAGGATAGCAGTATTAGAAAGAGATAGCTGCACTAAGAACATTCTAGAACTATGTGATAGAGATAGCACCAGAAGGGACAGCAATAGGTCGAGAACCTTCCGGCACATACCGAAGGAGCAACTAGTATCGTGTGGAACATTCTAGAGATGTACCCGATTGTAGGTACCGGACGAATTCTTCCGAATATTCCCAACACATTACTAGGCATATATAAAGGGCCGAGCTCGCGGCTACTGGACAGTCTCCTTTGAGGAAGCGAACAGTGCGAATCGAAGTGATCGAAGCTAAATAGTGCGATACTGTTACAGTGTGATTATCTTAGAGAAGAATTTGTGTTTAGTGTGTTTGGTGGCGATTATTAGTTGTGGTTTTATTGTTTTTATTTAGAGTAATTAAAGTGTTAGTTTTATAATTTGTGGTATTAGTGCAACTCCTATTAGTACCCACCAAACGTAACAATATTTCGGGTCTTATTCGCGACTTATATTATTAGGTACAATTACACCAGCCGTGGTCACGGGTGGTCAACTCGTGACCACGGCTGGTGAAATCCGGTCGAAACGTCGGGAAGTATAAGGTAGGCTTTGTACCTAATAATATAAGTCGCGAATAAGACCCGAAACATCATAAATATTTGGTCGACTAATTGTTTTTTATAAATTATTTCGCAATATTGGGTTATATTTCCCTAATTGTAAAATTGTTTAGTGATATATTCTGAACATCTTGCAATTGCTGTTATTTATAAGAATTTTATACAGCGCGTTCCAAAATTCAACGATATTAATATATACGGGATATTTACCTGAAGGTATAATTGGCCCAGGGACTGAGCTGCACGGTCCACGAGGTGTCGATGGCGGGCACGTTGTCGCTGGCCACGTCCCACGAGTCGGGCGTGAAGGACGTGTTGTACTGGATGGAGAAGCGCAGGATGGGCGCGCGGTTGTCGCCCATGGGGTGCCAGCGGAGCGTGGCCGTGCGCTCGTGGCACTGGATATTGTCTAGGCCGGGTGGGTTGGGCTTGTCTGTGGAACAGAACAATATAGTATATAACTAAATAAATATAAAATACTAGTGGACGCTCGCGTAGAGTTTTGCCGATCCCGTTTCCCACAGGAACTTATTGCCGGGATAAAAAGTAGCCTATGCGTTATTCTGTAAAGTTTTATTTAAATCTATTCAGTAGTTTTTATGTGAATGAGTAACAAACATCCATACAATCCCAATCCTATCCACACATACACATACAAACTCACACACACACATGCACGCACACACAGCTCACACGAACACTCTCACACACACACACACACACACACACACACAGACTCACACATGACTCATAAATGCATGCTGGTAATGTTTTAATATTAGTTATTTTTATCTTGTTGTTATTTTCTTTATTCACACAACGTAAATAGTGATTTGTTAATAATTCTGTTTTTGTAATATGGTATAATTCCAACGATTCTGCGTTGGTTCCTGTACCTGGTACCTGGTTCTTAAAATACATGCATTGCAGCCTACTTTAAAAAGCAGAATCTGTATCAAACAACAAAGATTATAAACCATGTTCCAAACTGTAAAGATTATGTTGTGATAATTTGTTGTAACAATATTTAAGAAGAAATAAATAAACAAATAAAAAAATAACATCCATACAAACTTTTGCATTTATAATATTATTAAGATCTAGCCGAAAGTAAGCTAATAAAAGCTTGTGTTATGGGATCTAGATGACTGATAAAAATACTTATACATACATATTATACATAACAAACACCCAAATTCCGAAAAAAACATTTGTGGATCACACAAATATTTGTTATGACACTAGAATCGAACCCTGGACCTCAGTCGCGGCAGTCGCATACACTACCACTGCGCCACCGCGGCAGTCAAAAGGCCAGTATGGTTAAAAGGTGTATGTTGGGTCACCCTCTTAAATTGTTTATTAGTCTTATGGACTAAACAGGAATCCGCTGAAAGTCTAGTAATGCCTTAAGAACAATATAAATAACTAGTAGCTCCGGCGAGCTTTAAGCTGGCTTAAAATTCAGCTCCGTAGATTATGACATGAGATTTAAATATATCTTGAACTAAAACACTTGTACTGTTCCACTTATTTATTACTTAAACCTGACCGGTTTCGCCTTACGGCATTTTCAAAGGTTAGCACATATTGTATGTATTTCGTATGTCATTGAGTACAATAAATAAGTGGAACAGTACAAGTGTTTTAGTTCAAGATGTGTAGCAAGTTCCACCAAGTGCCATCAATGTACAGTGTAAACATTTATATATATTTCATGATTTTTTAGAACTAATTAACTAACTATCTTCACGCTGTATCCCCGACGGGGTAGTTATGATTCTTTAGTCATTCTGCTATTCGGATAATACATACATAAATACATATCATCACACCTGTTTCTCATTGGGGTAGGCAGAAATTATGGATTTCCACTTACTACGATCCTGGCATACAACTTTCGCTTCTCCTACTTTCATAAGTATTTTCATACACGCCCGCCGGTTAAGGGTACTCTTGCCCTTGCCTTTTATTACAAATCCAATAAAGCAAAGATCATAAATAAACGACCCAATCGTACTTTCGAACACTTATAATTGTGTTCGAACAAATGCGACTTTGATTTATATATTAATATCAAAACTCACCTTGTACGGTCAACGTAGCCTGTGCCCTCGCTTCATCGATAGCTGTCCTCGCGATGCATGTGTACTCGCTCGAATCCAACTCGGTGGTATCGGATATGAGCAGTGAGTAATCGTTGGTCATTCTGAACCGCGGCTGGCTCTCGAAGTCGATCGGCTGTCCGTCTATCAGCCATACTATCTCGAGCTTGAGAGAGTCATCAGCATTCGCGTTGCAGCGGAAGGTGGCAGAGGAACCGGCTGCGACTTCGTAGTTCTCCGGCTTGTCGGTTATAACGGTGCGTTCTGAATTAGAAATGAAATAGTTATGTTTGGACAGCTGCGTTTGACGCGAAAGATGCTGTAATGGATATGAGAGATCAGGTTATGACGCGCATCTACGCCAGCTTCTTGGTACCTATCGCGGATTCTCGCTTTCCCTGGTACGGTCACATTTAACTGTGATCATCCTGGCCTAGTAGGGACCAAGTATCTATTTATGCCTCCTCCGCTGGGTCATGGAAAAAGGGGCAGACCGAAAAAGTCATAGCTCGATGCAGTGGTTAGAAAAAATTGTTCATTATTTGTGAGTGTGAGTGAGGAAGGATGACGAGGAGAGGAGGAGAGAGTGGGAACCATCTTGGTGGGGCACATTACACCCCACACGCCATACAGCACTGGGCGTTTTAAGTTCTAAATCCAAAATGTAATACTGACTTTATTAATACACTGTTCGTTTAGATGCAGTCTAATATTGTTCGTATTTTGAAACAATAATTAAGATAAGACTTTAGGCAAACAACTGTCGCTAGTCATACATACCAAATATATAAATCGAGTACAATTAGGTTTTATTTATATAAAACTAACAAAATATGGTTCAAAAATATTCTTGACCCCATGACCCGCCATATCTGCTGTAGTCACGTAGCTAGGTGTGATTAGAAGAGAATAACAATGTGGTATTTGTGTTGTTTGTTGTTATTGTAAATTTAAGCACTTGTAGGTAGTTAATTATACTTTGGTGATACCTAGAGAGGAATAAGTTATTCAGTACTACTTATGTAAAATATTATTTCTTTTACTACCCCGTGCTTACTAAACAATATGACCACAAGATCACTACCCATTAGGACAACAGAATTGACTGAACTCGAAGGCGCAGGCAAAGGCAACCTACATAAACGCTCAACTCATCATCATCCGAGCGTCTGTCCCAGTTGTGTCTCGCGCTGCCCGGGTCCGTTTTCCTACATTTTCTCCTCCACTTCGCACGGTCGTCGGCATTCCCTGTAGTGAGACCATTGGCACGCATGTCATCCGTTACGACGTCAAGCCAGCACTTCTTGGGTCTTCCCCTCTTACCGGGACCCGGCGGGGCTGACATGGCCAGACATTTGTTACCTACGTAGCCCGGCGGTTGCCGCAAGACGTGACCATACCAACGAAGGCGACACTCTTGCTACTTGTCTGCAATGTCACGGACGTGAAGGCTACCGCGGATGCGAGAGTTCCTCACGCGGTCCATCCGCGTGACTCCACACATCCACCGCAGCATCTTCATTTCCGTGACACGCAGCTCCTGTTTGTGTCGCTCCAATATCGGCCACGTCTCACTGCCATGTAAAAGGACAGGTCTAATAATGGTTTTGTAGACCTGTCCCTTCAACGGGATCGGCATTTTAGGGTCACAAATGACACCGGTCATCTCCCGCCATTTGGCCCTCGCGGCAGCAATGCGTGACTTGACATCGCAATCGATGTCACTGGACGTGTGAAAAACAGATCCCAGGTATTTAACCTGGTCCGTGCGCTCGACCAAATCACCGCCTATGCGGACGGATGTGGGCTCTGTCGAGTTCAGTGCCAAGTACTCGGTCACATAAACGCTCAACTGTCCCCCATTATATTTTTCTTCCACTCAATAGGTGACCAGGCCATTGCCACGTTGAAATTGACAGGCGCAGGTTGTGGTTACCTGCTCTTGTAATTTTTCAAGACGCTCATAAGACCTTTAACTTGACTACTGATTACTATGTTCCTGGCAACTAAAACCAAAGGTTTAACATGCGTTCAGAGAAGGAACAGGAAATTTCGCAAAAGTGCAGAACATTAGATCCTGTAGCTAACTTCTTTGAAATTAGAGGCAAATAGGATTTTGTTGTATTATATAGTAGAATAGAAGTTTGTGTCGAAATTCTTGCCCGGTTACAGAATCTTGAAGAAACAAAAGTAATAGTTCATCTGTGTGGAATATTTCAGTCAAATCCAAATAGCTGTTAAGGCAAAGCTGAAAGAGTAAGAAACTTACAAGTCTCAAATTCTAATAAAGTAATGACTCACTTTTAACATCCAAAGATCCGTACGCGGATTTTTCTCCAAACTTGTTTTTGGCGTAGCACTCGTACGTGCCCACGTCCGTGTACGAAACGTCCCGGATCACGAGGTCGCCGTCCGCAGTTATGTTGTATCTAGCGAGATAGACATTCATTGGATTAAATTTATCCCATTGAATCGTTCCTCTCTACAATACAGGAAAAACTTCATCTATAAATATTTTTACGTCCTTATTACAGAAGGGTTCACCCATTACCATGATGCGGAACTTCCGAGCAGCCGTAAAGCTTGACGTCTAATATATTTCCGTGAAGAGGAGAGAAAACATAAAAGGCATCAGTTCGTAGGCAAATCGTAATAATTCTTCTATGGTCACATAATACCTTAACAGATGGTAACATAGGAACTGTATTAGCAGGAGTTCATTCCCATCTGACACCGCAACACGAGCAACGCGAGCGTTAAGTCAATTCAAAATGAATTACAAGCAATCTCATATTTATATTTCTCGGCTTATAAATGATTTGACTTCAGTTTTTAAATAAAAATGTATATGAATAATCCAGATGTTAAGTAAATTTCACGGTCGCGATCACAACAACAGTAGCCGTCCAACGCGCAGTTTGCTAACACTCTTAAGCCCGTTGCTCAAGTCACGGGACGTTCTCACGTGCCACTTCTGTTTTATTCTGTTTTCTGTGTACAGTATTTTATTTATTTATTTATTTATTAGTATCATTTGAGGAGGGTTACCTCTCCCCATTACCATCATTGCTCAAAAACTTATACCATTATAACAATTTGCCTGACAATTTATTTGGACTTTACAATAAAATGTGAGTGCCCCTATTATCAAAGCTTTGTCGCGTTAAAAATAAACGGGTCGAACCGTTCATTTTTAAATAAACAGGCTAATAACAGTATTGTAACCTTCAACCTTTATCAATATTCTATTATAGGAGTTCCATTAGATATGTTTACTTTTATTCCCCAGATTGAGGATAAAATGGATGAAATTTTAAAACAAATTACTTCTATTTTTAAGTTTCCAAATAAGTCAAAAGTCAGGTTAATAAATATGAAGTCAAGTAAGAATACTGAAAACAAGACTCACTTTTATCCATACTAATAATTATAAAAGCAAAAGTGCGTTTGTACCCTTTTACTTTTAATGTATCGATGGATTAGCGTTTTCAAATGGTAGTTGAAGGTTTAGAGGTTCAAGAAAATATTCCCACGGGTAGTCGCATTTGATATAAACATAACATTGTAGTAATTTGTATAAATCTTTAAGTTTTTTTTGTTTAATATTGAAAGCTATCGGATCAATCACGGGAGGAATCGTTTACGCAATAGTTCAACGAACTGAAAAGCCTTTTCATGCGTACAAAGATCCTTTCCTAAGGGGTGGAAACTTGATAATATTGCCTCCGGTAATCCAAGGGGTTGTTTTGGTATCCGATTCCTAAGATCCGTAGAAATCTGGTACACGCTGTAGGTCTGAGAATTCATACAACTGAGTAAACACGTATTGCTTGCTTTGTGAAAATATAATCTGAATCTTATGATGGAGAAAACGGTATGAAAGTGAATTATAGTATACTTTTCACACAGTTTACGATTGTAAAATAAGGGAACTTAATCCCATAGATTCGTTTTAATTTAGACTAGTCAGTTTCTCATCTCCTCCTTGATCGGTGTCAACGCAGGTAAATTAGAATATGTCGAAAGTTCAAGTTCAAGCTGCGCATTTATATTCTACAAATTAACAATAAAAAAAATAAATTTAAAAAAATACAGTCTCAGATGTACTCACTTGCCACCAGTGACGTCAACTGAGTCCTTTATCCATTTAATTATCGGCTTGGGCGCTCCAAACACTCTGCATTTAAGCACAGCCTCCGAGCCGTCCACTTTGGTGAGATTCTCGGGACCTTCTTTGATTTCTGGCGGTATGGCTGCACGGAAAAATACATAAATAAATATGGCGTTCTTCAAAAGGGGTCTTAGAAGGTTTATAAAGGGTCGGCAGCGCGAGTGCTACACCTCTGATGTTGCAAACGTCCATAGGCTACGGTGACCACTTTCCATCAGGTGGGCCGTACGCTTGTCTGCAACCTCAGTGGTATAAAATAATAATATTAATGCATATGTCATGACTTATTATGTTGTTTAATGAATCGTTTGTAAAAAAATGAACATAATTTTTATAACACCATTTAGTAATACACAAAATTTTTAGCCAATCACGGAATCGCAATTTCAGGACCCCTCGGTACGTGATATGGCAATTTGTGATTCCTCAGAACCCTCGCTTAATAGAGATAGTAAAGTTCCGCCGGAAATGAAGTCCCTTTACAATTTGTCTCTGGTCGTTCGATATAGGTTTTGGTGATATTCGTGTTTTATCGATATTTGTGTACCAGCAACGGTTGAGAGCCTTGGGTTAATCTATTTGGTGTCGAAATTAAAATACAATGCAAAGCTAAAAATTATATAACAGTTTAACGTAATTTCATAAAGAATATGTATCTAACTGACTGTTTAGTTAAGAGAATCAGCTCGCCGCATCTTACAAACAGGTTCATAAATCTCAATAAGATGTTAAATGCGCGATAATATGCGTGTCCGTAAATTGGATATATTTCGTGCGTTCGAGCGTAGGCGTGTGAATGTGTGCCGCGGTGAGGATGTACCCAATATAGTTGAGACCACTGATGGGACTAGACGAGAGCTACACATAGTCAGTATATAGTTCAATTATGATCAGAATGTAATTTTAAAATAATTCCATTATGATTTTTATGATTTGTAAAATCATGAAAATCAACACGGCAATGGGTTCACCACCTATTACGTAGGACAGGAATGCACATGGTGGAAAGTGGGCATATAATATATATGCCTCTGCCACCCCTTCGGGGAGAAGACGTGATAGATAAATAAATGAAAACCTTCTTAATATTATAAAAGTGAAAGTTAGAAAATACTACTAAGTGGATTTTAATTAAACTTGCAGTAAAATAGCTTACACATCAGTATAGGAAATAGACTACTTTTTATACTGGGAAAAGTTCCTGTGGAAAACGGGCGTAGCTGCGGGCATCAACTAGTTGTTAAATAAATACATAGTGTATTCGAAATAATAAGGCTATTCTCTCTATTTTGGACATCTATAGAATTAATGTTTTTAAACTTTCGCGATTGTCACTCATATTAATGATTTTTCGGGTCTTATTCGCGACTTATATTATTAGGTACAAGTACACCAGCCGTGGTCACGGGTTGTCCACCCGTGACCGGTCGAAACGTCGGGAAGTATAAGGTAGGCTTTGTACCTAATAATATAAGTCGCGAATAAGACCCGAAATATCATAAATATTTATAGAATAAATATGCAGTAAATAAGCACATTTATATTTGAAATCGTTAGGGTGCATGAAATATGTTGCATTTGCATATTGTGCAGTAATATAAAAGAGGGGATTTTCTTTTCAGTTTATAATAGGCCATTTTCATTCTAAAAATATTTCTGAGCCACGCATTCATCATACCTATGTCTACCGTGAAGGAGAAATCCAAGTTTAAGTTAATAAATAAGTCTACTTGGTGCTCACACAAAACTCAAATTACATATTTTTATATTAGTTATTACTGGGACTAAACGCAGCCAATTTAGAAACCTTTAGTTGTCAGACGTTTCAAATTATTCAATATGCAGAAATGTAAAAAATAGGCTTTAAGATGCAGTATAGTCATAAAACTTTTCCTATCATTCGAGAGTTGAGAGAAATTTGAGTTGATCTGAAATTTCGCTGTGTATTGTTCTCTCTCCCTTACTCTTAACTACTTAATCATTCCCACTTCTATGAACTCTCATCTCCATTCCAGGTATCGATGAGTGGTCGCCTAAAATTGTCAACGTAATAAAAAGGCAAAGTGAACCTAAAATTATCGTGGGTATTTCATTAATCATTTAGCTCAGAAATGGTGGCTTTAGGAACGCTCTACAGATTCCATCTTTTCCGTTCCTATGTATAAATATCGTAGTGTTATTTATTCACCTTTGTGAGTCACGGGAAAAAACTAACGCCAGAACAAGTTATTTTAGAGCAGAAAACTCAGACTTCGCCGTACATATATTGATCAAACATTTATAAGAAAACCCTACACTTCATTTATGGTTCTCGGGTCTTTCACGAGTCTTGTTAATATTTTTAAACTCTCACTTCTCAACGCTAATTGCAATAGACACGATTATTCAAAGACCATATGCAACGTTATAAACGCACTTCAAGGCTGTGAAAATATTTTGACCTTGGCTGAACCTTTTATCCCAATTCAAATATGTCAGTGTGTATATAAAGGGCTTAACATAAACGTATGAGATCGGTTTTCGTGTGTATTGTGGCAGTATTATGTCGAGTCTACCTACCATTGAACAGATGATAAAATTAAGTTACATATATTTGTACAAAACACTCGATCGTCTTTGGTCACTCATATTCAAGAACTATTTTAGTTTTAATAGAAACAGATCCGATCCGCTGTAATGAATTGAATGCGAATTCATGTTGAGATTTTAGAAAATTGCTTTGGCTGACTGTCTGATAAAGCTCCATTTCCTCGCGAGCCTAATGCAGATAATTTTATTCACGCCACTGTCCCACTGAGTTGTCCAATCTAAATGTAAACAAACTCATAAAAGAGATCGGTCTGACTTGGGCAATAAAATCGTTTTCAATACTGAAGGCCGTAAATTAATCAGAACAAAGGTTCTTAAGATCTGTATCTCTAAGTGTTGGCCTATATCTATGGGTGGGTCTATTATTGTCTAATAACAGAATGAACGACAAGTCCCTACAATCGCCCGGGGCAGTGGTGCCATGTACTATATTCAGTACTTTACATATGTCCATCTTAATAACGGCGAGACGGTCATAGAAGCACTTCCTACCAAGTCCTTTGTCGTTGTTCACTAAACAGTTACCGCAGATGATTCATTGTGGTGAAGCTGAATATTATAAATGAAAAGTGTTTGTTCGTATTTATTTACAAGGGCATATTTGTGGGTTTGCAGAGTGACATAGTCTGTTTATATATTTTTATGCAATAACGAAATTCGAAGCTGGCAGAACTGCGGGCATCTTATATCTTAATTTATAATATTAATGCACATATTTCGTTCATCATAAAATTAGACATGAAAATCTAGACACTGTTCAAAGACACGCAATGCTCCAGCTAATAAGTCATTAAATTCATGATCTGAAAATAAGAAGACGCTTCATAAGTACTCCCAGCCGCCAATAAAAGTGGACCCTGGCTCCGAATGCAGATAGGAATTGGAAGGAACGGGAAATACACCAATACCCCAAGTTTATATGAAACTGTCAAAGTTTTCACAAGGTTTGAGTCGAGCGAGACGTTACGAGTTCATGGAACCAAGTTTAGCTCGGTAAGACTCTACCTACAACAATATTGTTAATTGCTGAATTCCCCTTTGCACCCAATTTACACTATGCCTGATATTTATAGTAATACAATTTGGATTTTTTTTAATTCTGTCTAATTTGTGGACATTAATAATCACTGCTCCTGTTCCTTGGGAAGTAGCGTAACGATATAACAACCTATAGTCTTCCTCGATAAATTCAAATATCTTTTCACTTCGAACCTGTAGTTTCTGAGATTAGCGCTTTCAATCAAACAAACTGTTCAGCTTTATGATAGTTTAAGATAAAACCCACAGACTATGGAATGTTGCTAGCTCCCTCTCGCTCGCGCCCTAGAGAGAGAGAGGTGCGACATTGATTTTTGCTCTGTGATAAAACCAATATCTTCAAAATAATTCAAAGCTTAGCATATTCTGAGCTGAGACTAACCCAAAACGAAAATAAGTTTCAACTGAATATTTTAATCCTATTGCTCCAGAACGAACGATAATTTGTAGGTTCGAATTTATAAAGTTTTAATTCAGGTAAATAAAATAGTTCAGTTGCTATTTATTAGAAGCAGCAAAAGCAACCTTATAGTGTATTGCTGTTGATGAATTGGTGGGTTTGCTACATTCTTATGAAGTAGAGACATCGAAACATAGATGCAAATCCCAATCGTAAGAAACGAGACAGCAACGTTGCTTGGGAACGAGAGAAAATCATTTAAGCTACCGTTAATATATATTTAAAATGTTCGCAATTCCTATTTCTTTCAGTTTAAGTTCTCTCCCTACTCCTGTATAAACTAACAATAATGTCAATAACTAACCAATCATAAACCTATTACTCCAATCTTGTAAGCAGAGATTATTTTTCGACCCCATAAAATATCACTTTATGACATACTCTGGTAAAAATAAAAGTGGACGGCGACAATATGCAGTAATGGGTATATCCGTACCCTAGTTGACGTCACAATGTGGATTTTGGGATGACTCACAAAGGTTATCGAACTTGAAGGAAAGAATTCGGGCGTTAAATTTACGCCCTGAACCGCACCCATCGTGATTCGAAGGTATACTGCTATTTGCTAGGGGTTACAATGCACATGAACTGAGGTAAGGTAGACAGCTGGTAAGATTAAAATGATATATTTATACATAATGCAATTAAAAACAAACTACATTTTCGTAAAGGTGGACAAAAGACAAAGGTCACTTTGGCGAAAATCGTAAAATATTTACTGAATAACATAAATTTTACCGGTAATAATAATATAGACACAAAATTGAGACATAGCTTATATTTGTTGAGATATTTTACATTGAAATTAAACTTCTTTTTTAATTTCTTCGCACTACACTTTCTTTGGCTGTATTTATTATAACTATAAAACTTATAATGGACAATTTCATTATAATTTTTGAAATACTAGTAGTGTTTTAAACTGAGCCTTAGGATATACAAATTCATTTTTTATATGTTTTTTTATAAGTTTTTTTACAAGAATTGAATGTTTGGTAGTACAAATGGCAGCTGTTTGCTACCAGTGGTATGGAATAACACAATAGTATAGCGTAAGTTTTAGATAGAACTTCTTATTGAAAAGTTTTTTACTATCAAAAGGGATTACAACAGTACAAAAAATATTGTTACAGTCTCCTTTGTCGAGACAAAATGGTGGCCCGAGATGTAGAGCTAACGGCGTGCCCATTAAAGTAATGGATCAAGTTTAAATGTACCTGAACACAATAATGGGAGTAAGGTCTTCGAAGATATTGCCTGATTTTTAAAGATATAAAAAAAATAAGTTATTAGTAAATTAAAATTTTCTACTGCTGAATCTAAATCGGTAAGGAATCTCTGATAGACAATAATCTACATATTATTTAGTACTTATGGTCTTCTAGCTGTTGCCTTCAGTTTTTATAGCAACATAGAAGACTACCATTTCATCAACGTTTAATTTAACCTATAATCAATTTACATAGATAAGTTAGGTGTATTTCTATCGCTGATATATATCTACATAGGCTGCACTAAAAGTATCGGGAATGGAACATTTCCACTGTTCCTGTCATATTAAAATCTTTTTAATTAAAAAACTCCTTGGTTTTAAAAATCGAATACCATTTATTTATTTAAAAAACAGATTCTCGGTCTTGTCACAAGGTTTTGTCAAACTTGTTGAGTCGTTGAGAAAATGGAATTGATTCGAGAAAATTCAAGAGCAATGATTTATTATGACTTTCGAAGTGGTTTAACACAAAAACAGTGTGTTGACCGGATGATTTCTGCATTTGCACAGAACTAAAGAGT
Organism: Thumatha senex; assembly: GCA_948477245.1. Classification (NCBI taxonomy): domain Eukaryota; kingdom Metazoa; phylum Arthropoda; class Insecta; order Lepidoptera; family Erebidae; genus Thumatha; species Thumatha senex. The sequence goes on along the minus strand of OX419728.1, from coordinate 30,017,803 downwards.
TTTTAGAGCAGGAAAACATTGAATTATTAGACCATCCGCCGTACAGCCCCGACCTAAGCCCTAATGATTTCTATACTTTCCCTAAAGAAGAAGCTGTGGACGCCTACAAAACGGCCATTTTGGATACCCCAACTTCCGAATGGAATGGTTGCTTCAATGATTGGTTCCATCGTATGGAAAAATGTGTCAAATTTCGCGGAGAATACTTCGAAAAGCAATAAATACATTTTTAAATAGTAATGTTGTCACTTCCTTGATTCCCGAAATTTTCAGTGCCGCCCTCGTATAGCTGATAGTACCAAAATAAAAACCCATAAACAAGATTAAACGCAACAGTATACTTTTATTCACAACCCCTGCAGTAAAAGAATTACGTCATAAAATCACGCTATTACACAATTAGGGGTGCAGCTGCACACGCAGATTAGTAAGTTTAGTTATATTTACAAAATTGAACGCTTATTTGGTGAATGTATGTAACGGTCGTATGAGATTGTCTAGGTTACAAGTACATGTTCCTTGCTCTTTATATGGATCTCGATTAAGGTAATGTTGCCCTTATACATATACCTTTACAGTAATATGAACTACAAGCTTGTTTATTTTTTTGTTAAAACTTCCTTTAATTTAATTTTATTCACAACATTTTTTCACCTTTTAGTTTGATTTTTTATTTAAGCGCGTTTCTTTAGTTTTTAACTATTATTTTTTGTATTTATATAAATATATACTTACCAAATGGTAAGTGGCAACAATAGGTCGTACCTTATTTTTTGAGTGTGACGCATTATATTTTCAAATGAATAATGATCAAATAAAAAAACCCGCACGAAAATTATGGGAGCGCCGCAAAAATGGACGTCGTTTAATGCCCGCTTGAACATTGACGGTGCATGACCAGCATAAAGCTGCAACACAGTCTCCACTGTTATATCTTCATTACGGCTGTCCCGTACTGTACAAACAAACAGCTAAGCAAGTCGAGTGCGGATCGGAGAACCAGGCTGGCCGTGGTTTCTAGGTCATGGCTGGGTGCCTGCGTTATCCCGGTCACATTGCCGCTGTCGCTTTATATGCGGACAGATATTTTACAGTAATTGGCTAGGGAGCCCGAGGTTTTCACGGGATAACTCCGGTTATGTTTGCGAGTACTACTCTTTTCGGATGGAATTTCAATTATTAATATGCTAATAAATAAAAATTCTGATGTGTTTATGATGAAATAATAGTTTTTCGTAAATACGAGACAATATACATACTTATACAAGGTACTAACAAAAAAGCAATTTAAACTATTTTAAACTGTCTACAAATAAGTGGAATAACACCTTAACCTCCCTGAATCGAGGCCGCGGACAATGTCTGTTGGTAAGAGTTCGGCATAGCATTAATGAGGATTTCCAAAGCAAAAAAAAGGGGGGGGGGGGGGGGGGGTGGTTAGCGGGATCTACTGGTTTGACCATAGATGAATAATAATAATATACTTTATTTCTCACCATTTTATAATACATCGTTGGATACAATATAAACTTATATGTAGTTAGGTTAGTAACAAAGGTAATCTAAGTAACTATAGCAGCAATTTGTGGTGGCCGATATTGCGAAATGAGTTTAATATGATCTAACTCATGAACTAGGCTTAAGCCTGTATCTCAGGAGATAGTGTCGTGAGACATTTTTTACAACTTTACAATTTTACAATACGGACGATACGGCACGTAACTGCTTTTTTATTATATTGGTGTAAATAGACTGCAAGTGAGTTTCATTATATCGCGTGTGTGCGTGTGTGTGTGTGTGTGCGCGTGTGCGCGCGCACGTGTGTGTGTGTGTGAGAGAGTGAGTTTTTTTTTAATTTTTCTCTCTTTTTTCTTGCCTCATATTTTTAGTTTAATTGTGGTTTTAGTAGCATTTCCGTATCATCATAATCTATTTGCAATAATCATGCTTTCAATACACTTTTAGCTTCATGTTGGTTTAAGTGTATTATATGTAGCTGTTTGTTTACTTTGTTGTATAGCCTACTACTAAGAACATAATACTGTTGTGCTGCAAAACTAGTCCTGTGTGTAGGGTCTGTGGGTTTGACGTGCCTTTCGAAATATGAAAATGCTCGTGATTGGAAATACTACAAACATTTAACCATCTCAGGACTTAACGTAGCGTAAACGCTAAGCAAACGGGGTTATTAGCTCATCGATGCTCTTTTTACAAACTTGGTAATATAAGGTATGTAATGTTTTAAAACCTGGCGGCACCGACAAAGTTGCGCAATACGACAAATATTTCTGGATTACAAATTAAATAATTGGGATTGTGTTCCGCAAGTGGTTAAGGTTTACGATTATGAATTCAGAAAGATAGCCTACTAAATCTACCACTACTTATTCCAACTCCTACTGTAAGTACAGAACCCACCTGCTGGTAAGCGGTTACCGTACCCTACGATTCCTTGCAACGGCAAAGGTGTCACTATCGCGTTGCCATCTGCAACAGAGAAGGGAGTGGGAAAAGGACGTTGGGAAGGAAAAGGTACATTGATGTAGGTAAGGTAGGCCTGGCATCTGTCACACATGGTACACAGCACCTTAGAGCGTTATCATCAACCTTTTTTTTTTAAATGGACAAGTACTTCATGTCTTTATTTTTTTTGTTATCCATTAATCTTTGCAATTGCAAAGGATTGCAATCTCTATCTAATACTCGAAATACCCCTTGGACGGACGTAGGGATGTCTCCAGAAGACGCTAATGCGTTCTTGGTGCTCGCTACCGAGGTAGGCCACAGGGTTTAATGAGAATACTAGAATTTATTGTAAAATTAAATATCCAACACGCCTTATCCCCGAAGGGGTGGCAGAGGTATATTATATGCCCACTTTTCACCGTGTGGATTCCTGTCCCACGTAATGGTGGTAAGCCCATTGCCGTGTTGAAATAGACAGATGCAGGTTGTGGCTACCTGCTGTTGAAATTTTCAAGCCGCCCATAAGGCCTTCAACCAAGCTTAACGACTGCCATTTTACTGGCAACCGGGACCAACGGCTTAACGTGCCTTCCGAAGCACGGAAACGCTCGCAAATGTAAATGCCACAAAGTGGTTACCCATCCGAGGACCAGCCAAAGTTGCGTAACTCAGTGAACGTTTACAGAACACTGTGATCGCGCGGCCACGAGCGCTTCTAGAATTTATTTTCTTACTAGATAATACGAACACATTTGCACGCCATCGTGAGGCAGAATATGTAAGAAATTTGCCATAACGTTCATTGATTGTACACCATATTCTTACAAATAAAAGAATTTGAATTTGAGAAGTATGGGATTCGCGCATACGTAACCCATCATCCCAACAAAGGGTAAGGTTATACATAATAGCATACCTCCCCGCGGGCATTGCTGTTGTTCGTACCGAATCATAGCGTCCTGAAAGCGCCGGCGTATGTCGAAAAAGATCCGAAATCGTCGCTCAATAGAAAGCTATCGGTACAATTTTGACAGTTTTTCTTAGTCTACTATTACAATCGTACTCAAATAGACTTTATTGGTCGGCCGAGAGAATTCTACCAACACGTACTGTGCCAGTAGTCGCTAGTCAGTAACAATTTTTGATAGTCTACTAGCATATTGACAGCTAAAAACAGCAGGGTTGATATGATTTTAAGCACTTGATTTTAATCACTGATTTTAATTGTGATTTAAATCAAGTGATTTTTTAAAAAAAAAACATTGATTTAAATCAATTAATTTTTACTGCAATCAAAACAGCCAAGAAGTATCCAGATACTTCCCACGTCCCGAGATAGACTACGGCGCGCACACACGTGCAATGCTAATTGCCATACATGCGAGTATACATGCTAAATCCAAAACTGCCTCAGGAACGATTGACGACCAGTGAAAGTGATGGAGCCTTAAAATTTCTGCATGAAAATTATGGAGAGACTGGTAGTAGTTTAATGAGTAGCATTATTTGTTTAAATGCAAATGTTGAGCCTTTCACAGAAGTATTAGTCGATAAACGGTAGATTGAAACATAAAACAGAAAAGAAAACATTATATGGAAAACCGCCCCATCTGATAGAAAAAATAAAAAAATCTGATTTAAATCAAATAAATCCGATTAATATGATCTTTAAAAGAAAAATCATGGTTTTTATCAACCCTGAAAAACAGCGATTCTGGTTCTATTCTACGGCTTGTCAATAGTAGACTCGGCCTCCAGGTACTAAATATTTTTTTATTATTTCTGATACTAACTAACTATACTCTTTTTGTTTTTTAATTTGGACATTGTAAACAGTAACTACTTCTCTTTTTGTCTTTGGCGGGTATTCAATATTATTTGGAACAGGTTTTATTTCTAAAAGCATGCATATTTGTTTTCGATTCTTCAAAAAGAGAAAATATTCGGTCCGCGACAAAATTCAATATTATTTGGAACAGGTTATTATTATACATACATACATACATATTGTCACGCCTTTATCCCCGAAGGGGTAGGCAGAGGCATATTAAACGCCCACGTTTCACCGTATGCACTTTAGTCCCACGTAACAGGTGGTGAGCCCATTGCCGTGTTGATATGGACCTGCTGTTGAAATTTTTTAAGCCGCCCATAAGGCCTTCAACTTGGCTTAAGGACTGCCATTTTATTAGCAACCGGGACCAACAGCTTAACGTGCCTTCCGAAGCACGGGACTGGGGTGGGTCTAAAGGGCCGAATAAATTTAATAAAATAAAATGTGTCTATTTTAGATGTTGAATTCGGAAGAAATTTTGAACCCGTTGCCTTTTTAGTGAGGTGGTAACAAAAAGGCTAAAAGGTATTATGTGCTAGACACTAATAAACACGACCAATTAAAGTCCTGGTAGTCTCGGACTCGGTTATTATTATATATATTATTATTTGGACCAGTGAAAGTGATGGAGCCTTAAAATTTCTGCAAGAAAATTATGGAGAGACTGGTAGTAGTTTAATGAGTAGCATTATTCGTTTAAATGCAAAAGTTGAGCCTTTCACAGGAGTTTTAGTCGATAAACGGTAGATTGAAACATAAAATAAAACAGAAAAGAAAACATTATACAGAAAACCGCGCCATCTAATGGAAAAAATAACTATAACTATAACTATCTTCACGCTGTATCCCTGACGGGGTAGTCAGAGAGGACAGATCGCCAGGCTTCGCGATCCATGCATACTTCTTTCGCTTCTTCGAGATTCATCAATCGCTTCATACACGCACGTCTGGGTATCCGAGTACTTTTGACCTTTCCGTTTGGCAGTCGAAAAATAAAAAAAACTGATTTAAATAAAAATAATATGATTTAAATCAAATAAATTCGATGATTCTGATCTGTTAAAAAAAATCATGGTTTTATCAACCCCGACAAACAGCGATTCTGGTTCTATTCTACGGCTTGTCAATAGTAGACTCGGCCTCCAGGTACTTAATATTTTTTTTATTATTTCTGATACTAACTTACTATACTCTTTTTGTTTTTTAATTTGGACATTGTAAACAGTAACTACTTCTCGTTTTGTCTTTGGCGGGTATTCAATATTATTTGGAACAGGTTTTTTCTAAAAGCATGCATATTTGTTTTCGATTCTTCAAAAAGAGAAAATATTCGGTCAGCGACAAAATTCGGTAAACTAAAATCCATACTGTCCATAATCCGGTTGGGATTTTACGTCGACAGCGTGTGCATGGAGATCGTTTAACAGCGGTCATTACCTCTTTAGTCCTTTATTTATTAAGTTTTGGAACCGATTTGGCAAGTTTTTAGTTTCATTCATATCCATGTTGGCAGGTTAAGCAATTTTACATTTATTAAAGTGAAATAACACAAGTTGGTCTTGAACCCGTGACCTTTACCTAACCATGGCAACGCTCTATGCCACTGAGCTACCAGCATCATACGGAAACAAGCTGAACTTGTCAAGTTAAGCAATGCAGTCGACTATAAGTTCCCTTTACACAGTAAACTGCTCTGGTCTATAGTAAAATGGTCAGCTCATAGCTGTTATTGCAATTGTTACAAATAAAATTATTTAAATTTAAGGCAAACTAAGTTTAGTCGACCGTTCTCACATAAATCCAAAGGAACAATATAAGTGTGATTTTAATGTTGAAAGCCATACCTACATTTTTGAAAAGAGCATCCATTGACTTTCTTGCTAGATTCTTTTTCTTAAAGTGTAGGCTGCCCTTAGAACTGGCAACTAGAATAGCTCTAATTTTGATATGATTTTAAACACAACATTGATTTTGTTTTGTATAAATTCATTACTATATAATTGGTCAAACATCATGTAACTCAAACTAATGTAATTACTGGCGGTTAGAAAAGAGTGGCCATGAGTTTTATTGCCAGATTCTTCCTCAGGCTCTACCTATTGCTGTGCGAATCTGGCAGTAAATGTAAATGTAGAAGCAATAATCTTGACGTTCATAAGTGTTACTTTGTGACCTACATGAATAAAGATTTTTCATTTCATTTGCTTGTCGTAAATACTTAAAACTTCTACAAAGTATAACGAGAGATAAGAGCTCACGTAATCGGCTATAACAAAATATTAAGTAATCCCAACTATTCTGTAAGACCGAAATTAAACTATACCGTGATATCGCCGATAAAACCATTTAGGTAATGAAATTAATTTAAACTTTCTTCAGTATTTCACGAAGAGCATGCAACTGTTTGCCCTTGCTTTCGTTGGTAATGGCCCTTTTAAAAAATGAAATATTTGATAGAAGCATTTACTTATTTGGCGTAAATACACCTCAATCTAATAATTAAGGGATCTACAGCTGGGACTTATAAATGTATAGAGAAACAGCTCTCTTATTCCGATAAACAAGATTCAGTCAGAACGTACGTGATCACTGGTCGAACAGTAATTTTGTTTACTTAGGTACTTAACTAAAAACGGAGATATGATAAAGATGGTAACCACATTTTATCTATAGGTACTCATCTCACGTTCCTGTGGGGCAGCGGTCAAGGTTCCCATACCACTACAGTATTAATGGAATGTCGTCATGCCTAAGACTCAGATGATTTAACTGTACGACCGTGACTTCAAATCAGCGTACACTGTGTAGCATCATGTTTTATTAGAGATAAGGGCTTCATTTGTAACACCTATCCTCTCCTTATATTGTTATACTGTTTTGAAAAAAGATTGATTGATAAAAATGTACCAGCCAGTACGATGCACAGGGGGCAAAGAATACAAGAATACTTTTATTTTTCAGTCACGAGTTTGTCTCGAACCAACGTTTTCTGATTCAACACACCAGATGCGTTCACCAACTACACCACCGAGACCTGCTCAAATCTGACAAATTAATCCACGTCTTTACGTCTTAAGGCGACGTAAAGCGCCATCGACCGGCACTTAGTAAATTTGCACGCTACGAATGTATACGAGTAGAATTGCATCTATAATTTCGAGTTGTGATAACAAAAATTTAAACTTAGAAAAAGTTAGCATACTAATTGCTTTAAATGAGAATATGGTACTGGCGCAGTTTTTTTAAGTACTACTAACAAGAGAGTCCTAGTTACTTGAAAAAATGATATTATAATTATTTTCAAAATTAATTATAAGAATAGTAACTAACTAACTAACTAACTAACTATCTTCACGCTGTATCCCTGACGGGGTAGTCAGAGAGGACAGATCGCCAGGCTTCGCGATCCATGCATACTTCTTTCGCTTCTTCAAGATTCATCAATCGCTTCCTACACGCACGTCTGGGTATCCGAGTACTTTTGACCTTTCCGTTTTTGATCAATCTGCTCACGTGGTCTTCATATGTAAGTCTCGGCCTACTACTCGGACATCTTCTACCCTCTACTTTCGCACAATATATATTCTTCGTCAATCGTTCCTCACTCATACGTTGGACGTGTCCAAACCAACGGAGCACGCCCTTTTCCAGCTTAACGCTGACACTTTCATTCAAACCTGCCATATTGAGTATCACTTCGTTACGTATTCGGTCGGCCAAAGTAACGCCGCACAATTTTCGAAGTGATCGCATCTCTACAGCATTCAATTTGCTTTCATGCATCTGCTGACATATCCAGGTTTCGCTACCGTAAAGCAAAGTTGGCACTAGCACTGCGTTATGAATCGCCAGTCGTGCTCCTTTTACGATGCTTTGTCGCTTTACTAACTGGGACAAAGCACCGTTAACCTTGTTTTCGGCAGCTACTCGCCGTTCTACATCCGAATCACATCTTCCATCCGCACTAAACTTACTCCCTAAATACACAATTTCATTCACTTGCTCTAGTCGTTCCTGGTTTACCCCAATCTCGCATTTGGTTCTTACGTCATCTCTTTCAATTATAAGAAAACAGGGTCAATTAGGAATTTTTTTTTTTTTTCAGAAAGTACATTATATATTTTTATGATGTTTTGTATTGTTACACAAGTACACTCATTAATTAATCATAGCAAATGCCATGAAAAAAGCAATTCTTAGCCCTGTATACTTGTATCCTTTGCTTACTGTAGGTACATTTCATACGTTTCCAAAATCTTAGTTTAGAAACATGTCAAAAGAAATGTACATTTTAATTATTTACCTAATACTCTAAAGTTTGATCTAGTCACAAATATTTCAACGAAAATATAATCAATATGTGTCCTAAGACAGAAGAATTAAACACAATTGTAAAGCAAAACACATTGAAACTACTGCAACGAAAATTAATAGAATGCTCTACTTATTAAAGTATGATGTCATCAAATGAACATCATAGCAGATGACATTGTAACAATATATAGGACGTCCCAAAAATGTCAATCAACAAATTTAAAAATGGTGGCAACAAATAATTTTTTTTCATGGCCAAATTGGGCATGTCAGAGAAAGATAATTATTTCAGCACGCTTCTATGTATTTTGTCAATTGGTAGACAGTTAAAACACCTCCAGGACGTGCTAGTACCGTTAGAGCATTAATGACGACTTTCTAATCTTTGAAACGGATTTTCGGCTAATATGTTCGCACAGTACTTGTTTTTCTTCTTTTGTTGATATAAATTATTCTGCGACATTTTATATACTGATATTTAAAAAAACATACAGACACTTCAAGGAGCACCTCTCAATGAATTGCAAATGAGTATCGACCCTGTTTCCTAAGTCTTGCGTACCGCTGATCAATAACCGTTGCGACACTTTGCAACTTTTCCACACAACAGAAAACATCTTTCAAAATACATAAATCATATCCATTAGCCACAGCCTCTCAGCCAGCCCACAGCATCTGATTCTGACAATTATTAAAGAGATACTTTCAAAAAGAGAATAATCGATTGCTCCCTAACACAAGTTGGCAATAACTGCTTTTCCATAATACATTTAAATATTTATTCTCAGTATTTATAAGTAGAGGGTGTATTCGAATGGCAAGCAAGATCCCTCAAATACAACCAAATTTTAATTCTAAGCTTTAAGAGTTATAGTTCAATTTCGTTTGTACATGTGCATTATAACAAACATAATTAACTGTGAGTGACATTTTATGGTGGCTAAGCTTGTCGTTTCCTTATAAAAGTTTAGTAAGCAGTTGAACTTGTTAAGGAAATGTTCAATAAAATAGTGTACTTTAGTCGCTAAGGCATACGACATACACTTGAAGAGTAGAGGTTGAATCCGAATTGAGTAATAATGGCTTCAGTAGAAGGAATGTCATGTAAATAAAACTAATGTAATTAATGGCGGTTAGAAAAGAGTGGCCATGAGTTTATTTGCCAGGTTCTTCCCCAGGCTCTACCTATTGCTTTGCGAATTTGGCAGTAAATTTAGAAGCACAATAATCTTGACGTTCATACGTGTTACTTTGTGACTTACATGAATAAAGATTTTTCATTTCATTTCAATGGCTTAAATACAAATTTTCACAATGTTTCACAAAGATTTTATGAAAATAATGATTTGGTTACATTCTATTCTATTAGTTGTACTTTTAATCAAATTCTTTATGTTACCTGACGAGTTATGGAGCATTATCAGAAATATATCACATTTGGTCCAGAACAGATCAGGGCTCGGGACAATGACACCTTGTCAGAACCCTGACAAGGTATTGATTTGGTCAATTGCACCGAGTCATCTAAATTATAATATTTCTACAATGCCTAATTGTTAAAGTTCTCGTTTTGAAATCGGAAACAGACGAGCATATATAATTCGGCCCGCAGTAAGTTTCTCTGCGTACTTTTAAAATTGGAGACTATGATTAGGTCCTTCGACATCAAATTTTAGTGATATTGCATTATTTTAATACAGACTACTAGACAAATTTGGTGCACGTGTTCGTCAAGTCGCTGTGGGATGTGGTTCATATGCCCGTGATGTCAGAAACAATGAAGTCATTTCAATTACAATATCACATTCATCCGTTTGTAGTTTTGAGAAGCTGTAGGGTTAATCTACTGACATGATTTCAAAAATTCTTTTACGGTTAGAAGTGCTACTTTTAATTAAATTGAAATCCTCGCCACGTCGCTGAATTCGAGGATATTAGCTAGTACAGTATAAGACAATTATGGTTAAAAACGTCATATTTTGTGGACACTCTGTTTAGGTATAGATAATATCTGGCAAATGACACCCAATCGTTCAATATTTGAATGTGTTCGATTCAAAGGATTCATTTATTTAACACTAGTTGACGCTCGCGGTTTCGCCCGCGTAGAGAAGTTTTCCCGTTCCAGTTTCCAACAGGAACTTTTTCCCGGAATAAAAAGTAGCCTATGTGTTATTCTGATGTATAAGCTATATTATTGAAAAGTTTTATTAAAATCCATTCAGTCGTTTTTACGTGAAAGATTAACAAACATCCATACAAACTTTCACGTTTATAATATTATTAAAATTTATATAACATTCGTATAATGAACGACATAATGTATAGACGAAAAATTCAAGAGCATTTGATCAGGGAAGAAATACAGAAGCCTACATAGGCCTATAATATTTTTATTGATTTGTAAAATTCGGTAGGAAATACCCGCCAAGTAATAATGATTTAAAATTGTCAAAGAAATACATTTCGTATTTTATGTTACATAGTTTAAAAAAACTACAATTAGAGCATTTAGGTACTGTACATAATATGCATGTATTAAAACAAGAAAACTACATAAAGCCCAAAAAGTTTATAAAAAATGGCGCGTTGGACGATCCTCGGAGCCTTGGATGCGAGGCACTGACCCAAAACGAATATGACATTATTTTCTTACTGTTGTATTTGGGTTACGACTGGTACGTCTTCATCAAAATTTATGCAGAACCTGAGCTCGTTTCAGGAAAATATCTTTGAGATAGGTTTGTTGTATTAAGATAAGTTTTTGCACTGACAGAGTATGTTACTGCAAAATACGCAAAGTAACTTCAAAGTTGCCATATTCTCATAAATCGACGAATAGATTACATCCAAAAATCCTACTAATATTATAAAAGCAAAAGTTTGTAAGTATGGATGTTTGTTACTCTTTCACGCAAAATCTACGAATGGATTTTGATGAAACTTACAATAATATAGGTTACTCATCAGAATAACACATAGGCTACTTTTTATCATGAGAACAAGTTCCTGTAGGAAACGGGAACGGTAAAACTTCACCACGCGTGCGGAGCCGCTGGCGTCAACTAGTTTTTTTATAAGTTTTTTACAAGAATTGAATGTTTGGTAGTACAAATGGTAGCTCTTTGCTACCAGTAGTATGGAATAACACAAGACGAATAACGATTTCAGCAACATTATAGGAAAGGCACCGAGATATCCATCTTACACCTTGATGATGTCGCACACGACCACGTGAATGTTTAGAAAAGACACCCAATCAGTCCTAGTGACCGGAGTGTATTTAAGTTTTTAAATATCTAGATCAGTCTCACCTGTCTACCTTCCTCATAGACAGAGAAAGCAACCACAATACAAATACGAACAACGCCAACACAAATACGAACACCGCTAATAAGAAAAAAATATTATTTTTTTCTAAGATATACATATTCTATCTGCGCTATGGACATTTGAGGTACCTATAATGATATAAATCACTATACAAACACACAATTTTAGTCAGGACAAACATGTAAAGGTTTTTTGATAACCGTAGTACTTTAAACAAAAAAAGAAACAAAAATGGATGTACTCACATTGCACGTTGATGAAGACATCTTTGTACGCGTACCCGATGGAGCTGGTAGCGTTGCAGCCGTAGTTGCCGGTATCGTTCTTCACCAGGTTCGTGATGATGATCGAGTTGGGGGTGACTTGCCGCCTTGCGTTCGGCGGCGCTTGCTCGATAGGCTTGCCGTTGTGGATCCATGTGATTTTAGGAACAGGAGTACCCTCAGCTTCGCATCGTATCTCGGCAGTTTCACCCTCAGCTTTGTTTTGGAATTCTGGCTCGACGGTGAAGAATGGGGCGGCTAGAGAAACAAGTGACAATTAATTAACAATCGACCTACATACGTATCGTTGGGGGTTTCATACGGTGAAAAATGGGCGTATAATATACCTCTGCCATAACTTCAGGGATAAGGCGTGATTGATAAACAAACAGAGACAACGAGATAAACATAACATTTTAGCTATCTCGAATCGAAACAAGTAGAACAATCAGTAAACGTTTTTGTATTCCCAAAGAGCATAATGGCTTTTGAAGTCTCTGAGGTACGCTTTCTCCAAGGTATTTCAGTCAATAAAATACAATAATATACACTTAAATCTCTCGATAATTTCCCAGGAGAGTACTTAGTAAATACATCAACACGATGGACTGCCTCGGTAATACACTTTCGTTACAATGTTTATACCAGTAAAGCTAAGCAATATTTCTAAGAAAAGTCGTCTATAAAAGAGCTTCTTAAACAAGGTATGGTACTACAAATATTGAAGTACTAGATAAAACGTAAATCGCAGTACAGTACATTTTACTGTACTAATGTTTTGTATAAATTGTAAAAAAGGTAATAAAAATATGGACAACGTTTAATCTTCTTATAGTGTGTACGTCTTAGATCGTACGTTGTATAGCAACAACAGTGTTGTTTCGATGACAATCTTCATGATGCTTATTCAACAACATCGTATATACAATTTTTCTACATCACCATTTTTGTACGCCTTATTTTACATAAACGACATTCACTACTCCGCAGCTCCACTCCGTACCCACAACAATGCTTGGAGCGATTACGGCATATTGCACAGTCAAGTGCTCGCAATCTAGACAAATTGTAGTCGAAACATAACAGTTGGATACACACTGCAAACGTAGGCAACCCGGGGGCATACAATGTTCCAAAAAAACTAAGAAACTCGTGGGAATGTTTTATTAAAGTTATTAAATGGAAAACCGAGAGTGCATTAAATGGGATACGTCTTTAGAATGTAATTTACGTAAAAGTTTAAACAAAACGTTGTTATATACATAAAAGTTCAAACACAACACATCGTTTGCACAATAGTTTTTTAAATTTTTATCTTATTTGTTTTATTCTTAATGGTTTATTTCCAGAATCAATATGAGACGTCAAAACTATTTATTTTAACTTGAGATCCTTCAGAGAGATAATGGTTTCTGTTACAATCCCAACCTACTATAATAAGAATGACAGCAATTTAAAAGCGCCGTCAATAATTAGGTTACCGAGTTATTTGCGTGCGAGACACCAGAATTGCGTCACATAGGACATGCGTTCACGCGTTTACTTGAGAATCAATGTACAGTTCACGTTGATCACGCGGTAATCTTGATAATTTGGTGTTCCAAATTTAATCGCAAATTAGCTGACTCTAACAAAAATTATAACTAATCATTAAAACAAAAACGGTAACATTTTTAGACCCTTCGCAAAATTCTTGACTCCCAATTTGATCATTTTGTGGAATGAGCTGTTGAACACTGACAGGTGAATCGATCAGGTTGAAAGAATGGAGTTTTTCTTAAAGTTACCGTGTACCATATTAAAATTAACAATGACCCATTTCTAACCATGACACGTCATCCTCATTACATTTAGATTTCGGAAGTAGTAATTCTGCTTTTATTACCTAGAAATTGACAACCTTATTTTCGTTAACGTAACAAATATGCGGTTTCAGTTTCATGTTCGGTTTATTTTTATACCTCGATCAGCTACTTATCGATTCATAATGGTAAAAAGGTTTGAATGTTATAACGCATTTTACTAAGGGCTACAAATGAAAGTATACACAAACAACTGTCATAGATTAAGGTGTGGTTGAAACCTTGCCCCAGTGCGAGTAACTAGTTGAAATGCAATGTGTGTTATGTGTTAGTTCTTATACGGGCATTCTGGCATTGATGTTAATCAGAAATGGTTTTTGTACCTGTAGCTAATGATAAAAAATCTTCTAGGTGTAATTTTATGCATCAGAACATCAGATTGGGTTCATATTGTTTTAATGTCATCGATCAAATGTAACAGTATTTAGTTGAAGCTGGAAATTATTGCCATTCGACTTAATAAAAGGACACTTTACTACATTATAGAAATTAGTCCCAGGAAATGATGCTCGTGTCAGTACAAAATTAACATGTTTACTATGGCGCCGGCCCTTGCAGTTCCAATTACGAATTAGCGTCGCGGAAATGGCGTCGGTAGACTATATTTGGCGCAATGTTGGCTTCATTGTTTTAGGGACACTAAAGGAATTTTAAAAAGTCGATTTGTTTGATTTGTATAGACCTATAGATAGAAATAGTATGATATAATATATACGATGAGATAATGGTGGCACATGGGTGGTGTCACATCGTATCGCACTGCTGTCGTCAGGGTTACCACATTGTTACAAAATTCTACTAAAGTCTTGCTAACATTTAAATTCAATGAAAGGATAAGTCAAGAATCTCTTTACAATCAACATTATGAAAAAAGCTTTTAGAACTCTTTTAGAACTCAATGATACTCAATTATAATTTACGAACAGAACTTAGATATCATTGACTTCTAAATGAGATGAAGTTTTTTTTATAATGTTGATTCTAGGCTCTGGTTGAGTCATAGTGGATTCCTTTGATTGTATATCCTGAAACACAATGTTACACCAACCGGTTCAAATTATAAGTTTTGGTTGTGTTCAAATTTTAGTTGATCTAAAAATAATTAGCAAGAAATTCTTGGCTTATTCTTTCATTGAATTTATTGAGTACAGTGAATGCCTACCTTCAATATTGAGTGTAATGGAGTAGGACTGCGCGGTGCCGACGCCGTTGCTGACCTCGCACGTGTACGTGCCCTGGTCCTCGTACGTGGGGTACTTGATCACCAGCGTCTTGCCGTAGTTGTCCTGCGTTATGCCCGACGACGACAGTATACTTCTACCGTTTTTCTTCCATACTATTTGCGGGAGAGGCCTGTGGGAAATATTGTTATTATTTTAAGGCCGAGCGAATATCGGCATTATGTCTTTTTTTTTACATTAAATATTATCAGAGTTGGTCAGTGTTATGTAAATTATCATAGCGTCATCTTACGTTATGTTCAATCGTGAAATACCGCCAGCATTTTTGTCCCAATTGATAGGTTGTGAACGCATTGCAGAGTTGAAATAGACAGACGTAGGTTATGGCTACCGGCTGTTGAAACTTTTCAAGCCGCTCACAAGGCCTTTAACTTGGATTAACGACTACTATGTTATTGGAAACCGGTACCAACGGCTTAACGTGTCTTTCGAGGCACGGAAACGCTCGTAAATGGAAATACCACAAAGCTGTCACGAATCAGTAACCAACCATAGCGAAATTTGCTTAACACAGTGATCGTTTATAGAACACTAAGTTAACGGGGCTACGAGCGCTTCCTTCATCCCTGCAATCTTTAACAAAGCTCACAAATAGCCTTCTAATTTTTCGTAAGTGTACAGAATGTGCTCAGTATTAATGGCAAGTGTAATATGATAAAGGAAAGTCCACTTGTGGCCAGTCAGGCGCAGCGCATACGCCAGGTCAGTAGTTCGAATATAGGTCTGCGTTAAGTAACGAGTACTAAAGTATGATTATTACTTAGATATGTGGCCTATTACATTTACGAGAGAAAATATTTCAAACTGTTGTATCTAATATAGCGTTGACAAAAAGAGGTAAAAGTAAAATAAAAAATACTCACGTTCCACCATAAATACAGTACAATTCTACTCTCTTTCCCTTTAGAGCCTTCTCCACCTTTCTAGTAGTGTACTGGCGAACTGGTTCGTGTTTGTTCAAAGTAGGCGAAATACCAGTCTGGGTTACTTGCAAGTATATCTTATTACCGAACTTGTACTCATTCCTGAATATTGAATTCGCTGTACAAATGTACGCGAAGTCATCGCTAGCGTCATAGCGAGTCACGTTCGAGAACCACAAGTTGCCCTCAGGGTCTAAAGTCATACGGGAGTTATTGATCGTCTTCAGTTGAAATTGATCACCTTGCAACATCCAGTAAACTTTAGGCTTAGGGTGACCATCGGGAGGTTCGCACGTGAGTTTGAAAGGTTTCCCTTCCTCTGCGACAACTGATTGTTGGCTGTCAGTTTCTTTGAACGAATTGAGTTCAGCTCGGCGGACGAATACAGAGTTGGATGCGGCGGTTCCCCACTCGTTGTAAGCGAAGCATTGGTACTGGCCCAGGTCCTCGTCACGAGGTTGGCTCACCACGAGAGTACCGCGTCCGGATTGCTGTGAGATTCTGTTGTCGTAACTGGTGTATTCGAACGGCTTGCCGTTTTTGATCCATCGGTACCTGTTTGAACAAAAAAGAATGATTTAAAATTTTATTTTTATTTAACGTGTAAGGAAAGGACTTCTCCGTTACCTCTGGAGCAATAGTAAGGGTTAAAAATTCCTGTTTCGCAAAAAGAGATTTAAGGATCTGATTTACCGCATTGCAATAATCTGAAAAATAAGTCCTTATATGAAATTTTATTTCAGAATTGGCCGATTATTAACGCTCATGAATAATGCATAATATACGATTAGTAGGCGACTGTGAGCATGAGATAACAAATCCCATTTACAATAACTACACAATACAATATTACAAATTATCAATATCCTGATGATTTAATACAATCTGTGCGGTTTTATTACATTAATATAGTAATTTATTTGCTTTGGTCACTGTGCTTTTGTTTAAAAATATAAAAGCACAGCGGGTATTTTGGAAAACCACCTTAACAATTAAGAAATATACACCTAACGACTTACTTATCGTTTTTATCTAATTTTATTTATTATTTAAGTTTAAGATTTAAATTTAAATTAGCTGTTGTGTGTCTGGATTCTGGGAAGACACTAAATGTACCACGAAACTACCTTATATACGTAATATTGTAGATTGTAGAGCTTTCAAAGTTCAATCTACCATTTAAATATACTTATACATTTTACTTATATTGTCCTGATATTATTTTATTGAAATTAATGTCATATCTTAAACTCGCACCACGAAAGATGATATGTTAAAAAAGCGATCCCATAATTGTTTTTTTTTCGGATACGGATATATTTATCATAGCAGGAGATTCGTCACAGCGGCTTATGAAACGATGTTCCGACACCTCCCCATTACTGGCGTTTGTCAAGACACATTTTTCGTAGCGTGTTTTGTACTCCACCTTGGAGTTCAAAAATACAATTTGGTTATCGAACAAAACACATAAATCTTCGTTCGAAGTTTGTCATGGTGCTCAGCTAATCTATATATTAATACTTGAAGCTTTGTACACATTTTTAAGAATAATGCGCAAACGAATGAACGCGAAGTTTGAAACAGTTATGAAGTGATAACTTCTTTTGGCGCACCGCACACTGATTTTTCTGTAGGTAATAAGTTCGGCTAAAGTTTATGTGGAGAAGAAATGCACAATTTCGACCAATAGGTGACCATAAGTTTCACATAATACCACCAAACATGAACCCTGTACCCCGTACCAATATTACAAATATAATTCTAGTATGAACAACAATTTCAAAAGAGTGCATGGATTAAAAAGCTTCAAAAGATATTGAAGGATGAGTAAGGCGCATCATCTATAGTTATTTCAGTACTACTTATACTGGATCTTATCTTCTATTGTTGTCCGGACGGATCTGTCTGTTTGTCCGCAGTCAGAGAGAGTGAAATATAATTGTGAAGGTACATATTAGCCACTCTCTCTCAGATTATAAAATCCACAATTCATGGGTTCCGTGTTTCCTCTCTATACGTAAAGTGGTGATGCCATTTGAGATCCGTTTATGAAAAATTAAGTTACACTGTATTGAGTTTTTGTCACAATAACAAGTATTACGGAAGCAGCTAGTACACGCAGTAGTCAGTTTTTATACAAGGCGAAGCTCTACTAATGGTGTGTCGATGACCTGTCGCGGACAAGGGCGGAAGTTATTGTAGTTAACCCACTTCTAGCTCAAAACGCCCAGGTATATAATAAGATCTAGCCTCTAGTATTATGTATGAAACTACGGTACATGCGTAATGGTTTGGTTTACGTACCAAAAATATATGTCTATACAAAAATTAAAAAATAATCGCGTTTGGTTTCTCCAAACAGGGGTTATTTTTATACAACACTTTATATTGCGAATATACTATTACATAATAGGGTTAGGTAGGATGATAAAGTGAACAGTAAGTACGGTACATGCGTAATGGTTTGGTTTACGTACCAAAAAATATATGTCTATACAAAAATTAAAAAATAATCGCGTTTGGTTTCTCCAAACAGGGGTTATTTTTATACAACACTTTATATTGCGAATATACTATTACATAATAAGGTTAGGTAGGATGATAAAGTGAACAGTAAAGGTCAGCGCAGTCATCACAGCAGTATCTGCTCGATTTTTTTAAACTGCTTTCTCATAAAGTAAATTGAATAGTTACACTCTATTGCGTATAACTATCTTAAATATAGGGGGGTTTAATACAGGGGTCATTAATGCCTCTCATTGTGACCTTCCAACGACACATACTATACGATCGGAACATCCTTTCACTGTTAGTCGATATTTTCCACTATCTACAAAGCGATAGGCGTGATACCACAGAATTATATTTCATTCAACGCGATGAAAATACGGTATGTTTAAAAATGGTTGTCAACATTGCTGGATAAACTGTCAGGGTATCGGAGACAAGGCAGATTCGCAAATTTTTCGCAAAGATCCCTACGTTGTCCACTAATAAAACACGGTTCGAGCTGTGAACTTTGTAATTCAATCAGAGCTTTATATGTTACAAACTAAACAAATTCAATCGATACTAAGCCGGCCGAGTCGATTTTCTCTTTCCCGTTTCCAATAATGGCATCTTTATTCAGCGTCAGAGCTCGGAGGCGACGAGACCACAATAATTATGTGGTTTCAATGGCACCCGGACGACACGTTTCATTTACACTTCGCACTTCGTTCATAGTGCCGTCTGAACCGAGTTGTATATTTTCACTTTCACAAAATTTATTCGATCATAGTATGCATCTCCTAGTGACTATTTTTATGTTGAGTAGATATATTAGTAAAGCCTTTTTCTCGAAAGTGTAGGCAGATGCAAACTCTATACACACACATTTTAACAGTTTTATAGTCCCATGTATGTTTATTAGTAATGTTTAAATAAGTCTTTAGTTAATATTTTAAAGTTTTACACGTGCGAAGCCAGGTTGAAGTCTTCAATATAATGAAGTTTTGGTGTATATTAAAACAGTTTGAATCTATTTATAAATATCCATCTCGCCTTATCCCCGAAGGGGTGGCAGAGGCATATTATATGCCCACTTTTCACCGTGTGGATACCTGTCCCACGTAATAGGTAGTGAGCCCATTGACGTGTGACGTAGACAGACGCAGGTTGTGGCTACCTGCTGTTGAAATTTTTAAGCCGCCCATAAGGCCTTCAACCAGGCTTAACGACTGCCATTTTGCTGGCAACCGGGACCAAAAGCTTAACGTGCCTTCCGAAGCACGGAAACGCTCGCAAATGTAAATGCCACAAAGTGGTCACCCATCCGAGTACCAGCCATAGTGAAAGTTGCGTAACTCAGTGATCGTTTACAGAACACTGAGACCGCGGGGCCACGAGCGCTATTTATATACATATAACGCATTCGCAAATGACTGATTTCTCAAGATACAAATCAATTCCTTAACCCCTGGCGGATTTGCTGATAGTTCAGATATGATGGCTGGCATTGAAGACCAGAGATCTTGAATGAAGGGGTGTAACACAGGTTCGAACGGGGTATAACTTTGTATATACATAATACAGTTTCCTCTTTTAGATTTATTAACATATATGTTTAACCATTTTAAAAATACATGACCTTAAGTAATAATAACTAGACATGAGCTTAATTTTTTTTTTTTTAATTAATGAGAACTTAGTGGTAATGAGTTACGCTGGAAGTACATCAATGGTTTTTAATGTCATGTATATGTAATAAATGTGCAATATGTGAACACAGACATTATTATACACGATTTTAGGATTATATTTTTCAAATTCACAGGCTATTTCATGAACGCCATAAGAAGATAACATGGTGTTAGAAAGCAGAAAAACCGGTCAAAGACGAGCCGAATTCGTGCGCAGAGAGCTCCGTAAAAAATTAATACCTTTTTGAGTTGAAAGTCAATTAAGATAGACCTCCGAATAGTATCATCATCATCCGAGCGTCTGTCCCAGTTGCGTCTCGCGTCGCCCGGGGTCCGCTTTCCTACATTTTCTCCTCCACTTCGCATGGTCTTCGGCATCCCCTGTAGTGAGACCATTGGCACGCATGTCATCCCTCACGACGTCAAGCCAGCACTTCTTGGGTCTTCCCCTCTTACCGGGACCAGGCGGGGCTGACATGGCCACACATTTGTTACCTGCGTAGCCCGGCGGTTGCCGCAAGAGGTGACCATACCAACGAAGGCGACACTCTTGCAACTTGTCTGCAATGTCACGGACGTGAAGGCCGCCGCGGATGCGAGAGTTTCTCACGCGGTCCATCCGCGTGACCCCACACATCCACCGCAGCATCTTCATTTCCGTGACACGCAGCTCCTGCTTGTGTCGCTCCAATATCGGCCACGTCTCACTGCCATGTAAAAGGACAGGTCTAATAATGGTTTTGTAGACCTGTCCCTTCAATCGGATCGGCATTTTAGGGTCACAAATGACACCGGTCATATCCCGCCATTTGGCCCACGCGGCAGCAATGCGTGACTTGACATCGCAATCGATGTCACTGGACGTGTGAAAAACAGATCCCAGGTATTTAACCTGGTCCGTGCGCTCGACCAAATCACCGTCTATGCGGACGGATGTGGGATCTGTCGAGTTTAGTGCCAAGTACTCGGTCTTCGCCACATTTAGTTTCAGACCGCCGTTCTCAAGCGTCTCCTTCCACGCCTTTACACGTCGCACCAATCTGCCCCTGTCCGCGTCTGCCAGCGCAATATCGTCAGCATACATGAGCAACCATGGAGGCTGCTCATGCGGGTTTCTGATGCTGTCCGACAATTCGTCTAATATTACACTGAACAGAGGCGGACTAAGGACCGAACCCTGGTGTACCCCGACGGTGATGGGGAAGGGTTTCGTGTCGCCAACAGCAGTCCGAACCATTGCATCGGAGTCATAGTACATGTCCCGGATAGTGTCAATATAGACCTCTGAAACCCCTTTGGACCGCAGTGCCCACCAGATCATCGCACGAGGAACACAGTCGAAGGCCTTCTGCATGTCTAGAAACAAACAGTGCAGAGGCGTGTTCTTCGACCTGTATTTCTCTGCGACAACCCTCAGGGCAAAAACAGGGTCCGTGGTCCCATAACCAGGGCGAAACCCATATTGACACTCCGAGAGAATACACTCCTGCCGGATCCGAGAGTCTATAATCCTCTCGAAGATCTTCATGGTGTGGGACATCACCTTAATACCGCGGTAGCTCCCGCACTCCTGCACTGACCCCTTACCTTTGAAGACTGGAGTAATAATACTCAGTCTCCATTGGTTTGGGATCTGCCCGCTGAGGAGTATGCGGTTAAAAAAGTTTACTAAGATGCCCACACCGCGAGGACCCATCGCCTTCCAGGCTTCGATGGGGACTCCATCGGGTCCGACAGCTTTCCGATTCTTCATGCGGCGAAACGCAGTCAGGACTTCTCCAGGCGTTACCTCCGAATAGTATGAGCGCCCATAAAACTCAGAGGTCTAAGTTAATTGGTGGCTAAGTTAGTTATGTGGATTTTTTCCTTTATCTGTGCTATAAGCGTTGCTTTATACGAAATTTCAAGATTTTGAGTTCACGGGAATTATCCTGTAGGTTTTGATTCCCAAGCGAGTGTCGAAATTTTGCTGAAATTTGCGGCATAAACGGCTGTATCTTTTGATTGCGTTGGCTTAGAAGTTTATTTATTTCACAGCTCCAAAAGACAGTAAACTTGAGTATTTGATATAAATTTCAGCTTGATACCTCCTGTACCTCCACGCGGTTTTGAGGAAAAGGTTAGTTGCAGACAGACAGACAGACGGATGGATGGACAACTAAGTTTCGTTTTTTCTATTTAGGATACCACACCCTAAAAATCAATCCAAAAACAACAACAAATACAGAAAAGCATAACCTTAACCCACAAAAGTTGATTCTATAACTAGTATTATAAATATAATGACATAATATACATACGAGTAGTATGCAACTAAAGCGATGACTGCATCCACAAGGTTGATTCACGCTATGAATAATTTATGATCTCTGCTAATAAAGTTCATTTAATACTTAATTTATCTAACTTCGGTTGAATATAGTTATTGCGGTTTGATGTTGTTTATCGTTTATTTAAAACTAGCTGCCCCGCCCGGCTTCGCCCGTGACATACTTCGAACCCCGTGACACCCATTTAATCCCGTTGTTTAATAATTTCACATTCACAATAATGTATGAACATTTTCCAAATTCATTGATTACTTCTCCGCTCTCCACTTCTCCAGTGCCCAGGTACCTACCTACTACGCCGGCACGGCCCCGTCGAATTAAATTAATTTCTTAGCGCTTTATTTTGAATTTGCGAAAGCTCGTAAGATATTATTTTAATTTGCAGGGTGTAAAGGGACAAAATAATCTTCATGACATGCTGAAGCCAACTAACGTAGTAAAAATGATAAGGATTAATAGCATATTTGTGTAAATAGCCTTCAAATTATCGCTTTATAATTGCTGTTTTTTTTAAGTATTAAAATGGATATTGTATGTTATTCTTAAGAGATAGATATACGTCGTCGCGGACTTTTTTGTAGACCTTTATTAGATACACAATTGCACTTTACATTATTTTGTTATATCTCAAAGGGTTTAGGCAGCGGTTTCGTTGAAAGCTCCCAGACGGCTCATTTTTTCCGACATCACCAGCAAATATCGTAAAAATTTGGTCAATATATACAGAAACTTAACAAATTATACATAAAAACCTTCTATGAGAATCACCCTAACTATTTAAAAAAACCTTATCGTAATCCGTTGCGTAGTTTTAAAGATCTAAGCATACATAGTAGTGATAACAATTGGACTTATTATGTGCCTCAGTTACGATTTGTTCTGAATGAACAGCTGATAAATCACACAAGCTGAAGAGTTTGTTTGTTTGGTTGAACGCGCTAATCTCAGGAACTGTCAGATAACTCTTTTTATAGTAGATAGCCACATTTATCAAGGAAGGCTATAGGCTATAAACCATAAACGCTACTACCCTGTCGACCAATCAGGCAAAGTTTTATGCATTATTGTAGAATTTATAAGCGACGGGATTAAATAGGTGCGACGGGAGTTCGAAATATGTCACGGGAGAAGCCGGGGGGGGGTCACCTAGTAATTGTATATGATTTCACACAGGTGATGAGCCTATTGCCATGACGATCATACACATCATACGGCAGATCTAAATATATGAGAAAATTAGAAATTTGGGGACGCTACACATTAGAATTGCTCCACTCGGTCCAGAATACCTCTTTCAATTGACTTAGGTATACGATTTGTCGAAGACGATACGGACCTGAATATCCGTAGACTTATATGTCTGGTCGAGTGAGGTACGGACTCGAATATTTCATATCAATGTTCTCATACGATTTGCCAAGGAAGACTCGAATATCTTTTATCAGTAGACTATATTATGTCTAGTTGAAGAAGATAAGAACTTTAATATACCTTATCAGTAGATTTATACGACTTTCCGGGGAATACAAAGATCCGAATATCCTGTATGGTGGACTTATACAGTCGTAGTCGATAGATACAATTTTTTTGTTTTTCTGAAACGGAAAAGAGAGTGTGAGACTAAGTGACCAAGATTTAGAAACTCAACGTGGTAAATACGGCAAAATGCCGCTAAGCTGGCGACCGTTCTGCTCATCTCCAACTTTTCAAGACAACAGCGATCTCTGGACAATCTAGTAGGTGGGGGAAAAAGTTTCTTCGCATTTTATATAAAAACTCAAGACATTTTTTTTTAAAGTTAATTTACATTTACTTATAATATATATGTACCATTTTGCTCAACAACTTTTTGCCATCTTGTGGGTAGTGACATGATCTGATTGTAGAAATTTTGGGACTTCTGATAAAAAAAAAGTGACAAGTGGTTTTGGCAGTCCTCAATTGATGTTAACCTGACACTGCCTAAAGAATTCTGAAGAGATCGAAACAGGTGGAAATCTGAAGGTGCAAGGTCAGACAAGGACAGAAAGAAAAACAAAAGAAGAATAGCGAGAAACTAATTTTTACTAATTTGTTTCCTATTTTAAATTTTTTTAATATTTTCAAAATCAGCCAGATAAAAATAGTACAGTCAAAGATTTTTTATTACAAGTATTTACATACTAAATGCGAAAAGACTTTTTCCCCAACCTATATAATACGGTGTGGCACGGCGAGAACACGTCGAGAGCATCAAGCAAGTACTTGGCGAAGCTATATCAAAAATGTGAGCAGCATTCCACGCACCGACAAATCTTGACTCTTGTATAGTAAGCATCTCTTTTCTGGCGTAAAAAACCATCTCACAGGCTCCAAACTTGCAAAAGATCAAATGCACTCACACAATCTGATGCACCCTCCATTTTATTTTTTTATGATGCTGCCTTATTCAACCTTTTCATTTGTAATGTGATAGATATTAACTAACTATCTTCACGCTGAATCCCTGACGGGGTAGTCAGAGAGGACAGATCGCCAGGTTTCGCGATCCATGCATACTTCTTTCGCTTCTTCGAGATTCATCAATCTCTTCATACACGCACGTCTGGGTTTCCGAGTACTTTTGACCTTTCAGTTTTTGAGCAATCTGCTCATGTGGTCTACATATGTAAGTCTCGGACTAACCTGACTCCTTCTACCCTCTACTTTTGAACAATATATATTCTTCGTCAATCGTTCCTCACTCATTCGTTGGCCGTGTCCAAACCAACGGAGCACGCCCTTTTCCAGCTTAACGCTGACACTTTCATTCAAACCTGCCATATTGCGTATCACTTCGTTCCGTATTCGGTCGGCCAAAGTTACGCCGCACAATTTTCGAAGTGATCGCATCTCCACAGCATTCAATTTACTTTCATGCATGAAGATAGTTAGTTAGTTAGTTAGTTCTTACGTCACCTCTTTCAAATACTAGAACCTTAGTTTTACTTGCATTCAAGCGAAGACCCTTACTTTCACACTCCTCTTTCATATTAGTGACTAATGCCTGAAGGTCGGCTTCTGATGAGGCCATGAGCACGCATCATCAGCGTACAGCGGCCATGACACATCCCTGTTTGACGCCTGTACAGACATCAAAAAGAGAAAACACTTGATCCATGCAACCTTTTCCACGTCGGAATCCGCATTGAGCCTCCCATAAATACCTTTCAGACTTTTCTTACATTCGTGCCGTTATAACCTTTGCATACACCTTACTAGCTAAGCTGTCCAAGCTGATCGCCCTGTAGCTGGAGCAGTTTAAGCGCGAGCCTTTCCCTTTGTAAATAGGTACTACAACTGCTACTCGCCAGTCATCTGGGACCTCACCCGTCCGCCAGCACAAGTTGCATAACAGACATAGTGTGTCCCAGGCGACCCACCGTACTTGATCATCTCAGCAGTAACTCTGTCTTTTCCCGCAGCCTTACCACATTTCATACTTCTTATCGCTTGTTCTATTTCTTTCATACTAATGACTTCAATGACATCGGGATCCGAATTCCCGATGTGGCATCTCTGTCTTTTCTTGCATACATCTTTCCATAATATTCAATCCATCTCTGCAGGACGTCAGTTTGGTCTGTTAGATATTCATATTACAAATTGACTAAACCAATTTCGCAGGTGTGGACAGAGGACGCAGGCAAGAAAGAAGAAGTATGGCATATATGTTTCCTCTTTGGCGACCACTTTCTTGAATTTAGCTTACCATGGAGTGTTTAAAGGAAATTACTATATTTTCCTAGCTGGAAAAATAGGAGTAGAACGAAAGCCATGATCGAAAGACGAGGTCATCAATCAGTTGAGATTTGACACACTATACTAACACTCATTATATTGACCTATCTGCGTATACTAAATTCCAACTCAACCGGTCCACGACTTTGATTAAAAAACAAGCATACATCCATTTAAACTTTCGTATTACATTAGTGAAACTAAAGCTATAGTCGGAACAAGTAATTTACGTGATCACTGTAATTGCTATAAATACCGTTATTGAGAACGGGTCATTGCTTTCCACCTCAACTTATAAATAAATTACTGAATAAAATATAACTTATATCTATTAAAGTAACACAGTGATGATTGTACTCTACAAATGTGTGCTGAGTAATAGCACTATTCACTCCTTTGTACAAGTGTAAACTTTAATTAAATTAGCTTTCACAAACATTTTTTTTTGCTTCCACAATAACTGCATATGCTTGAAAAACTAATAGATAACCAACTAAAATAGGGTATTATTAAGTATCAATTAGCAAGACTTAAACAAGAAAAGTGGAATTGTGACCGAAAAGTCGACACCAGGGGCTTTAAAGGGTTTACTTTCAAAAAACTTTATGAATTCTTAATAATCATTGACTTATTGTTGACCGTTTTTTAGGTATTTGTAATTTACTTTATTATACAAATAAAAACATTTAATATTTAAGAAAAATACAGTAGGTATTAACTAGTCTTATGTTTTTGCAGCAAAACAACTATATGGGTACATCTCTAGTAAAGCTGGGCGAGTGTCTATTTGTATGTCGACAATTTCATATTTTTTTACTCTTTACTAGTAACCACAGTATTCATTTAATTTACACACAAGAAGCAATATCTACAAAATACAAAGAACGATAAAAAGACTAACTAAAGACAAGGAGGTGATTTAAGCTTCCCTGAGTACTTACCTATTTAAAAGGGTTTCTCCTGCTTAGGTGTATCAATTTACTTATCAGCTTAGAAATACTAATAGTATGCCTATAAATATTGAATAGAAAAACACCCCTTATCCTTTTTTTTATGTTTATATTTGACACGTCAAAATAGCGCCGCCCGTCTGATGGAAAGGAGAGACGACGATCCGTGATTGAGGGCCGCTGTCCGAGCCGGTAGGGCCCCGATAGCAAGCGGAGGAAAACACGTACGCTGGCAGAGAATTCCATGCTTTTATGGTGCGACACAAGAAAGACCTGCGAAATCTTTCGGTTCTGGCCACAATTGTTTGTGTCCACAGTGTGATTTCTGCCAAGCCTGTGTCGTTCGGGAACGGAAAGGAGAGTGCGGGACCAAGTGGAAGAGTTCTTCAGAACATTAACAGTGGAAGATACGATAAAACGCAGCTAAGTTTGCGACCGTTCTGCTTTAAAAAGGTACCTACTGGAACAAGGAACGCCTTCATGGTTAAGAAATGAACTGCTGGATCTATTAGAGCTGCTAGATAGTAGATTACTCTGACAATTAAATGAAAAACCACAGTACCGACAAAGTTTGCTCGCGTGAACTATGTATAGGGTTTTCTTGCATTTATAATTTTAATTTTAATTTAGGACTAGGTTATATGAACCGAAGAAAAGGTTTGCAATAGGACTTTTTTTTTATACATCATTGATAAGTCGTTGGGTTGTGAAGGTCATGTCCTACCTCCAAAACAACAAACCATTCCCGTCGCGTCGCCTGTAACTCAGCGTTATTACTCTTTTAGCACCGTGTTGATAGATAAGTGTAGGGTGGGCCATGGACAAAGTGATACAGTCCTAGGGATGCGAGTAAATCCATTCAATATAGTATAACCTAGCAAATTCACAAACTACATACATAAAGGTTATTTTCGAAGTAGAGCATGTGTATGGTATGAATATTTAGTTAATGTTAGTACGTGTCTAGCATACAATATTACAATTACACGTGGGCAGCTATTATAAAATGTCGCTAAACCGCGTCGCTCGTCAAGCGCTGCCGCATCGCACATCGTCGATGCCTAGGACCTAATTCACGTTTGTTTTAGGTATATAATTTTATTATTTTGATTTACAGGTAACGTACAATTATGGGTGATTTTTATAAGGCCATTAAATCGCAAGTTAAAACGGGCGACTACATAAAAAAAATTACTCAGTTTTTTATTGTATGAATTAGACATAAAAAGACTAAAGTTACAAAATGTCTTATAAAACAGCTCAGCCTTTTGATCAGTTTCTAAGCATTAATTTCTCAGCATCCATAAGAGATAGAGACTAACGGTTTGCAGCATTCAATTCTGGCCAACATGAATATGTGCGTAGACGATTTCAACGTTTCCACCACTTTCTTAACATTCAAGATACATTTCCTCCAATTGGTTCCGTTTCTATTGGCATAGTATTATATTCAGGGCGTCCTAAATATAATAGAAAAAAATATGCAAGAGTAGATCCTAAAATCAAACAACATTAGAATACAGACATTATGAACGTAGTACAACTAAGTTTACTTACTTAGGCGCCGGCTCCCCTTCAGCCTCGCACTCTATGATGAATGGTTTGTCCACCTCGCCAGTCTGCGCCACTTGGAACAGGATCTCCTCCTGTGTCGGCTGCTTGACAATCTTTGGTGGTGACGTCACTGGACACAAACATATAACATGTACACTCTGTTTTTTTTTTGTGTCAGGAACTAGGAGAGACTAGTGAAATGTCTCGATTAATGTATTTATGTATTTAATGAATTAAAGACACTTCAACGAAAGGCCAGGTCAAAAGTAAAATGTGTTTGACTTGACAGAGGCATAGCATAACTCCAGACTCATGGCAGTGTTAGACATAAGTGATGAGAATGTGTTTGGTACAGGGGATCTAAAAGTGATGAAGTAAGGTTTTGTATTGTAAAAGGCCAGCCCCTAGAACTTGATAGGAATGTGGTTACTCTGTGAGACCAATTTGGTTCCTTGATAAATAACAAAGTTTCAGACTATATCCTTTAGAGAATACAAGTAATGCTTGTTCATTGGGTTGCTGCGTGACTTTAAGAATACAAACTAGTTTTATTGTCACGTCTCAGTTTCAACTTTTGGCCTTGCAGTATTGGTAAAGAGAAAACTTGGCAATTTTATTCCAATTTCTCCTTAAGTTGGATAACCTGCTTAAAGTAGGTACATCCTGGAACAACTTAAAGCATCAACCCTTCAACATAAATTGGTGCCAGCATGAGGTGCTCATTAAACTTGGCGTTAGTGTTATATATTAACGCCGCAGTCCATTCAGCATCTTAAAGACTGCAAGCTCATTCATCACAATGTTTCACTGTATTTTGGCAAACAAAAATCTATTGCTTATAAGTTGCTCCAGAACCTAGTAGTCGTTGGTAAATGGTATGTTAATGGGTCACTGCCGATGGGCCTAGAGTTTGGGCTTATTTAGCTGTCTATAAAAGTTTTAAATGGAGATGTCAAAAGTACTTGGAGACCCAAATGTGCATGTATGAAGCGATTAATGAATCTGCAGAAAGCCATAGAAGTATGCATGGGTTGCGAAGTCTGGTGATCTGTCCTTGTATTTAAACCATATAACTAAATTGGAACCATAGGCAGAAACTAGAACAATGTGTATTATTTAGATTAAAATTGGTGTGCCTACTATGAAACTGACTTTTAAAATTGCAACAAAATTTCATGTTTCCAAAGCATTATTTAGTTGCTTTTCTTTTGCAGAGGAGGTTAATGTATATATGCACTTATGTAGGAGAAACGGATTTGTAAGTACCTATATTATTATGGTTTTAAGTGATGGTTTAATTCTTACATTTTGTTTGTTTTTTAAATTTATTGAATTTTTAAATTAATTGAATAACCATGAAATGACATTAATTAAGTAAAACTTACTACAGTAATAATACAAGTATGGAAAGCTTTTTATATCAATTAAAGTAAATAGTACTCACATAAAGCCGCTGAACATGATATTAGCGCGAGAATACACAATATTCCTGTTGTACCCATTTTTGATGATCTTCTAGTTTGTAGCACTCGTTTATCTAATAAGAAACCAAATAAACCACTTGTAAACATAGTTTAGCACAATTGTCCGGCACACATGTTTACCACTCTCGATGACCTAATCTGACTATAGCTCTTGTTAGGGCCACAATGACAACACCCACTAAAAATAGCAACATTAAATACAACAAATTGGTGACCTCTTATGACATACTAACTACTTATTTTAAGTCATAAAACAAGGTAAACGCTTTCGCCTTTCCAGCTATACAAATTCAGGTAAACTTAACGGTAGAAAACCGCACAATCTCACTGTTTGTTACTGTTCAAACGGCAAATCAATAATTGCACTATATTCTATGTAACTGTAATTATTCTTATGTTTTACCGAATTAGGGCGTTGTATTCAGTGAAAAAAATTACCTAGATGCCAATTTCTATAACAATATCATCGCGGAGGCTAACTAAAATAATAAAATACGATTATAAGGCGGGGCCTTTGAGATTCGCTGTCGAGTCGTTCGCGTTCGTTCAACAATTTTTGACTCAATGTTTTTTTTGACACATATTGTCTCGCAAGAGTTGGTAGTATGGTTTGAATACCTTCGCCTGTCCTTTGGACTATGAAAGTATCAACCACAACCTCTATGACTCGTTCGCGCGAACATTGGCAATGACGCACGTATGTCGTATATTATTTTTCAAAACTAGAGTAATAGAGAGCTGCAATAAGGGATCCCCTGCCTTGTTGCCTTATTGGGGCAAGGACCAGGACCTAGGACTGAGGACTTGACATCGACAAATGACTAGACATGACTAAAACTAATAATAAAGAAAAAATAAATACAAAAAATAAAAAGCGCTCGTGGCCCCGCGGTCTCAGTGTTCGGTAAACGATCACTGAGGTACGTAACTTTCACTATGGCTGGTCGTCGGATGGGTGACCACTTTGTGGCATTTACATTTGCGAGCGTTTCCGTGCTTCAGAAGGCACGTTAAGCCGTTGGTCCCGGTTGCCAGTAAAATGGCAGTCGTTAAGCCTGGTTGAAGGCCTTATAGGCGGCTTAAAAAATTTCAACAGCAGGTAGCCACAACCTACGTCTGTCTATTTCAACACGGCAATGGGCTCACCACCTATTACGTGGGACAGGAATCCACACGGTGAAAAGTGGGCATATAATATGCCTCTGCCACCCCTTCGGGGATAAGGCGTGATGGATATTTATTTATTATTTATAAATACTGACGACTAGGCTGTATGGACAAAGTTTCCTTTGCCTGCTCAAATTGGGCGAAGACAACTAACAACAACTTCCATGACTCTATGACTCGCTGTAATAAGTCTGGGTCCGTCACACACATGTGCAGGCAAAATCTGTATGGGCTTAGAGCCCGCGCGCACGAGC
Source organism: Thumatha senex (assembly GCA_948477245.1). Taxonomy (NCBI): domain Eukaryota; kingdom Metazoa; phylum Arthropoda; class Insecta; order Lepidoptera; family Erebidae; genus Thumatha; species Thumatha senex. Next base: position 29,985,885 of record OX419728.1, on the reverse strand, counting down.
AACTACGTTGCCCGGCAATCTATTTGTCTTTGTCGACATCTCCTTCCCGCGATTTGAAAGGTGCGCGCTCACGAGAGCGAGAGTGTAAGAGACAAAATAGTTTCGCAAATCCCATAGGTAACTTTTTCTTCTATTTACTGTGATCCTTATTTCTCAGCCTGGGACCAAGGAGTTTATCATGGTCGATTAAAAAAATACAAATTAGAAAGTAAAATAGGATCTTGAATACAACTACATTACTTATATTTCAACTAATTCTGCTTTTGTATGACGTCACAAAGCGTCCAAGTAAGAATTGCTCACTAAACTACGAACTTCCTTTAAACAATTTAAAAGTTGCTGTTAAGAGTCGCTTCTTAAGAAAAGCCTATTACACTACGAGTGACTGTTTAAATGATACATAAACATGGATGTGAGTTACTTATTAGCATAATTTGGGTCATTATTGTTACTACTTCATCAATTTATTATATTTACTTAAAATCACTGTTATGTATTACAATAATTTTTTATAATAATTTTGGCGGTTAAAAAAAAAGTGACCGTGAGATTTCTTGCCAGATTCTTACTTACAGGCTTTTTTTTTTGTTCTAGCAGTAAATGTGAATGTAGAATCATTCATAATGACGTTCATAAGGTTTCTATGACCTAAATAAGTAAAGCTAATTTTAATTTATATATTTATCATGACCTAGGTGCATCTTGAGCATGTTTGCACATCTCTCGAACTACATAAAAAAAATCAGCAAAAATATGGAATTGCTCCAAATATTTGACATAACACGGCGTCAATGGGTTATGTTATCTTTATCTTGTGGCGCAACTTACATACCACAAACAGCATACAGCCTTAGGAAAGCACCACGAATCAATCGCGAGTCAGCGGTGCCTAACGGAAAATGAACACTTTTGTCACTCAATAAGTTTCAATTTCGTGTGCAAGCGATGTTTGTAAGAGTAGGCATATATTTTACCTAAACTTAATAGGGCTAACAGACAACCGGATTTGATCCGACCCGACCGCGGATTTGATTTGCCACCCGACCAAATCTTACCGTGTGTACAGCAGTCGGTGTACACACGGTAAGATGTACACGGTAACAGAGTGTACGGACATAATTATTATTAATTGAGTCCGCTTCGATCCGCATCGGATATGATCAATGTTGCCGTTCTAGCTACTTTGACGTAAATTTTCCCAGATTTAATTATATTCCAATAAGAGACTTTTTCATAATTTTTTCCCAATGTTGGCAACATTCTTAGTTACATCTTAGTTAGTTTGTCAAAAATGTCCCCAATACCGATTTTACCATTCCCCAAAAATTACTTTTTCATACATTTTTTGCCAGAAAGAAAAAAGAGCTACGTTAATACATAACGTAGTGTTTATTTACTCTATGTAGAGGAATACTATGCATACCAGTTACCTACATAGATAAGTAAAATTGAAATGTGTGTGTGTGTAATTTCAAATTTGCAGGTTTTCACTAAATGCATATAAAATAATATACTTTTTAGAAACTTTTCATTTCCACAAAAGTTATATTATATTATTATTATAATTTTACCCTAGAATAGGGAAAAAGCCCCTAATCTGTACACCCTGTCTGGTCGTCCGGTGCGGTCTGATCCGGTCGTGTGTTAGCTCCTTAACTTTTGTTCGAGAATTATTCAATCTGTAGGTACTACCTACCTACTAATTATTCTGTGCTATTACCTACTTGTCCTACATCCTTTTCCTTGAGTACCTACTTCACTTTATCATTTATGCGTTACATTAGTAGAGGTTATCATTGACCATTGTGCGTAAGGATTGATGAAATGAATCGAGTGTGAGGTGAGTAGTGGAATCCCCGTATAATACCCGATTCAATTACTTATCCCGTCTACCCATTTTATACGGAACCCTAATAAAAATAGTTGAAGATAGCGGTAGGGTTTCTGCCCACGAACATTATATTGCCTTCAGAAGAATCTTTAGCTCATGTCTTAAAAATCCAAAGATCCAAATAATAAGAAAAAAAAAATCGCGCTTAGGTTTGAAAACAGAACACCTACTGCTTTTGTTGATTTTTCATTGGAATGATATTATTTTAGAAACCGCTCAGCGTAGTGTTTCTAATTTCTGTGACGACTCGACACAACAATCATTTGTAATTGCCTAAATTATGGTAGTTTCATAAACTGCTTGTTTATTCTCATTTTTTTAATTAAGCATATCGTTACTACTACAGCACAAACATAATTTATTAACATTTGAAATATTATCGACATCCAATCATGGGTAAATATTGCAAGTTATTTTAAGTTCAATTTACATAGTATTAGTAGGACTACTCCGTTAGGGAGACAGTGTGAAGATAGTTTACTAGGACTTGGAGTGGATTGTTGTAGAACTTAGTAGAATTGTTTCAAGTATTGACTCCGTGTAAATGGTTCATAATGCACCGCCGTCCACCGTACACGTATCTCCTCGTAGCATTGCTAATCTGTACCAAAATCTCACACTAGACTCCATTTCCTCACACCAGAGTACCAATACGTCCGCGACGTAACGAGTGAACATTACAAATTGTGCTCTCAGCCCCGCTGACTCAGTGTTTTGTAAACGACCACAGCGTTATGCATCTTTTGGCACCCTTTGTGGCATTTCCATTAACAAGCGTTTCCGTGCTTCGGGAGGCACTCAAGCCGTTGGTGTCGGTTGCCAGTAACAGGGTAGTCATTTAAACAAATTGAAGACCTGATAGTGGAGGATGGAGTGCAGGGTAGCTGCGTGGAATGTTAGGGGAGGAATGACAGATATGATGAATGAGTTGATGGATGTTATGAATAAGAGAAAGTTAGATGCAGTGTGCTTGACAGAGACCAAGCGCAAGGGCAGCGAAGTCTCGGAGCTCCCGGGTGGGATGCTCGCGCTTTGGTCTGGAGTACCAGAGAGCGAGCATGGCAGTCGGGGGGTTGGAATTTTGCTGTCCTCGCGATTGGCCTCCGGTATGTATGAGTACAAACTGGTAGGTCCTAGAATCCTCTGGATCCGTGTAAAACTTGGTTTGACGAAGATTTTCCTGGTAGCTGCTTACGCGCCAGTATCTTCGTCGAACGCGAGTGAGCTAGAGGACTTCTGGGAGAGTATGAGAGAAGCTCTAAATGTGATAGAAGGAAATGAAAGACTTATAGTATGTGGAGACTTGAATGGATGGGTGGGTACCGCTCGCGATCGTTTTGAGTCGGTACTCGGGAAGTATGGGGATAAAAGGGTGAACGACGCTGGCAAGCTAATACTGGCATTTTGTAAGGAAAAGGATTTGTTTGTGGCGAACACAATGTTCAACCACAAACAAATTCATATGTATACGAGGAGATGTAAGTCAAAGAGAAGCATGATAGATCTATTCCTAATGGATAGTCGGCTCCGTAAACAGGTGATGGACACAAGGGTTTATCGAGGCGCTGAGCTGGGATCAGACCACTACCTAGTCATAACTAGGATTAGGGGTCTGTTCGCGGGTTGGCGTCATCGTACCGAGTGTCCTGAACCTGAGCCGACTTATAGCATCAAAAGCTGGAAGCTGCAGGATGCATCCATTAGGGATAAATATAATGAAAGGGTAGCCGAAAAGCTTGGCGACGTCAATGTAAGCAGTGAGAGTGTGGAAAGTGTATGGCAGAACCTTAGGGATAGTATGATAAATGCCGCTGTGGAAGTGTGTGGAGAAACGAAAAGAGGCAGTAGTAATAAGCGTGATGCATGGTGGAATGAGGAAGTGAAAGAAGCAGTTCGAATGAAGAAGAAAGCATGGCTAGACTACTTAGCCTCGCGGAATGATTTTAATATGAAAGAGAGATACAAGCTGCAGAAAGTTAACACGAAGGCACTGATAGAAGAAGCTCGTGAAAGGTGCAGAATGAAAGCGGATGAAAGGTTGTCGTCCAATTTCCGGGATAATGCCAAGCTCTTCTGGAAAGAGGTAGGCAAGACCCGGAGTTGTTCGGAAATCTGCAGTATGAATAAAGTGCTTAGTGTTAACAATGACGTCCTAACAGACCAAAGTGACGTCCTGCAGAGATGGAGTGAATATTATGGAAAGATGTATGCAAGAAAAGTCAGAGATGCCACATCGGGAAGTGGAGCTCACTTCGATGCTCCAGATCCCGATGTCATTGAAGTCATTAGTATGAAAGAAATAGAACAAGCGATAAGAAGTATGAAATGTGGTAAGGCTGCGGGAAAAGACAGAGTTACTGCTGAGATAATCAAGTACGGTGCGTCGCGTGTCTGGGACACACTATGTCTGTTATGCAACTTGTGCTGGTGGACGGGTGAGGTCCCAGATGACTGGCGAGTAGCAGTTGTAGTACCTATTTACAAAGGGAAAGGCTCGCGCCTAAACTGCTCCAGCTACAGGGCGATCAGCTTGGTCAGCTTAGCTAGTAAGGTGTATGCAAAGGTTATAACGGCACGAATGCAAGAAAAGTCTGAAAGGTATTTATGGGAGGCTCAATGCGGATTCCGACGTGGAAGAGGTTGCATGGATCAAGTGTTTTCTCTCCGCATGATCGCGGAAAAGTTTCTGGCTCTTAGCCAGAAGGTTTTCTGCGCTTTTGTGGATCTAGAGAAAGCATTTGATAACGTTGTGAGAGAAACGCTGTGGGACTTGCTGCCAGGATATGGTGTGGACGGCTCGCTACTACGAGCAATACAGTCGCTTTATAGGGACTGTAAGGCTTGCGTGCGAGTAGGGGGGATGTGTCACCTCTTTTTGATGTCTGTACAGGCGTCAAACAGGGATGTGTCATGTCCGCCTGGCTGTTCATAGTGTATCTGGACAGTTGCCTGCAGAAGTTGAAAGATTTTAATATGGGTGTGAATTTGGGTGACTTTACAGTAAACTGTCTGCTGTACGCTGATGATGCGGTGCTCATGGCCTCATCAGAAGCCGATCTTCAGGCATTAGTCACTAATATGAAAGAGGGGTGTGAAAGTAAGGGTCTCCGCTTGAATGCAAGTAAAACTAAGGTTCTAGTATTTGAAAGAAGTGACGTAAGAACTAAATGCGAGATTAGGGTAAACCAGGAACGTCTAGAGCAAGTGAATGAAATTGTGTATTTAGGAAGTATGTTTAGCGCGGATGGAAGATATGATTCGGATGTAGAACGGCGAGTAGCTGCCGGAAACAAAGTTAACGGTGCTTTGTCCCAGTTAGTAAAGCGACAAAGCATCGTAAAAGAAGCACGAATGGCGATTCATAACGCAGTGCTAGTGCCAACTTTGCTTTACGGTAGTGAAACCTGGGTATGTCAGCAGATGCATGAAAGTAAATTGAATGCTGTGGAGATGCGATCACTTCGAAAATTGTGCGGCGTTACCTTGGCCGAACGAATACGTAACGAAGTGATACGCAATATGGCAGGTTTGAATAAAAGTGTCAGCGTTAAGCTGGAAAAGGGCGTGCTCCGTTGGTTTAGACACGTCCAACGAATGAGTGAGGAACGATTGACGAAGAATATACATTGTTCAAAAGTAGAGGGTAGAAGGAGTCAGGGTAGGCCGAGACTTACATATAAACGGAAAAGTCAAAAGTGCTCGGATAGCCAGACGTGCGTGTATGAAGCGATTGATGAATCTCGAAGAAGCGAAAGAAGTATGCATGGATCGCGAAGCCTGGCGATCTGACCTCTCTGACTACCCCGTCAGGGATACAGCGTGAAGATAGTTAGTTAGTTAGAAGACCTGATAGGCCACTTAAAAAATTCAACAGCAGGTCGCCACAACCTGCGCCTGTTTATTTGTTCGTCCTGTTTTATTTGTTCCTGTTTATTTCATTTGGGTAATGTTGGGCCGCCGTCGCCTCCTTCGCCAGCGAGGTGATGGCGGCTAAAAGAAACTAGTTGCGGGTGCGGGAGCTACCAGGGCGCGCAATCCCGTTCGGCCGGCAATCTAGGTTGGTCGACTGGTTTAGGTATGACCGTGGGCAGAATGTTAGGGGACCCCGCTCATATTGGCCTTCTGGCGGCTAGCACCCCTCCTGTTCCAGCGTGTCTTCGAGTGCCCGCTCAATCGCTCTTCACCCCTCTGTTCCCAGAGGGACGTTCGAAGATGGCTCGAAGCGGGCAGAGGCTAATCTACTCCGGGAGATTGTGGGGGCACCACATCTAGCCCCCCTCGGAGAGCCTCATATTGGGGTACAAGGTGACCCCGACGGCTTCGCCCGTCACATACTTCGAACTCCCGTCGCACCTATTTAAAAAATGCCCTATTTGTCGACATTTATGATCACTGTTCCGCTCTCTAGGGTTGTAGCGTGATGATATATAGCCTATAACCTTTCTCGATAAATGGGCTATCGAACACAAAGAGAATTTTTAAAATCTTACCAGTAGTTCCTGAGATTAGCGCGTTCAACCAGAAAAACTCTTCAGCTTTATATATTAGTAAGTATAGATTCCCTTAGCCGGGTCGCAGTGAATAGCCCTCAGGCCTAACCTGCAACCCGGTTAGGAAGAAGGCTTAGAGGGTAGGACGGCGGTCCGATGTCTTCCCCCCTTCGAGCATGCTCGAGGGTAGGGCAATCAGGAGGACCGTTGCAAACTGGAGCGACGATTGACGGGTGCAGTGATTAAGGCAACTACAGTCGACAAAAAATCATGATGCGATGTTCTTTTTCACGACTACTATGGCACTAAGATCTTATTGAATCCATAACTGGATCCAATGATACAGAAATCGCTCTGTAAAGTTTAATGGATGTAAGGGAAAAATGGATAAGTATATTGAGACAAAAATATCTCACTACAGTACACGACGTGTGGATGCTCTGGCCTAGCCTAGGTCGGCAAATGGTAGCCAGTCGGTAGAAGGAATTTGTCGCTACCGGCTGTGGTGTTGTGACCATAGCAGCAAGGTAAGAGTCGCATGGCGTATGTGTGCACCCCATATTAGACTTTCCTAAGATCCCGGGGACGGGAGTCTTTCATACAGTCTCTACTGCCACCACAGCAGTGTGTAAAACATAAAAAGTATTAAATACAGAAATTATTTTGTTGATTCAAATTTGAATTTAACTATAAAGCAGTAATCACAACGCAGAAGTCTTTTATTTTTAGTGTAAGTAATACTTATTTATGTGCAGGTGATGGATCGGAGTTAAACCTCAAGCAGCGTCACAGTTACTGCGCATCACGAATATCGCATCATTTAACAACATCAGACAATTGCTGTAAATCTGATGCCAATTTTTTGCGATCAGGACGTGAAAATATTGTTAATAATCTGAAAAATTTAGGGGAATACTACAAAAAATATGAACATGATGAAGTCCCGGTTAAAGATTCAAAGTTCTACGACTTCACCGATGTAGGGGATCAAAAGTCCCTTACTAACTCGGAACTTGACAAATTAGAGATGAAAATTTTTAAGAACATGTCACAGGAACTACAAACTGATGATAACTCACTCACCAGCCTGGAGTCTAACATAAAATTTTTCAAAACAACCGTTCAAGAGATATTTGATAATTTCAACGCATGTATGCGGGATTTCGATCTATATAAGAAAAGATTTTATGAAATTCTTGCAAAGAACGATACAGAGGCAATTACGTATATGGAAGATTTTATAAAGGATATGATACAGCATATTATGTCGTCTGACACGTCCATTTCAAACGATAGTAAAAAGTCCGATAGCTCCAAGAAGAGCGAAGTCTCTTTAAACGATGACGAAGAGCCGTCCATAAAGACAGTAACGCACTCCTATAATCCAGAAGATACAATTACACTGTCCAGTGTCAACAAAAATTCTGATATCGAAAGCTTGGCCCCCGCGGGAGAGACCTACAAAAACCTTGTCTATCATACAGATTCCAGTGCATCTGAAAAAAAAGTTAAGAACGCCAAGGCAAAAGAGGAAGTTCTCAATATTTACTTACTTAGCGGCAATCCATGCGTGCAGATCAAAATGAACGATCGCAATCTACTGTCAGAAATAAATATAAAAGAGCCGTCCGGCCGTATCGGGACCGGTAAGAACGTCGCCTCTGCCGAGAACATGATCAGGGTGGCCGCCAAGAAGATGGAACTTGAGAAATATGTTGAACAGGGGCACGAGGACGGCGACGGCTCTGATAGAGAAATACCAGTAAAGGTGTCGTACGCCAAAAAGAATATTTATCTCAACGAGGATTTCAGCCACGATCGGGAGTGCGAAAAGTCGCTATTTACCAAAATATGCAACTTTTTGTGTCGCAGGTTTCGTAAAGCGTAAAAGTCGGCGGGATGTTTCTTCTCAAAATAAACACATCAATATATTCAACATTATTTTATTCGGGACTAGACACACTGCAAAGCAGCAACGGAAACGACGACTCAACAGTCTCCCCAAAATCGAGCGATCGCTCGCCTCGACACACGTTCCATACGTTCCGCGGGGACGCGCGCGAGTTATCTCAAAATCGAGCGATCGCCTGTCGAATCATATCTATACGCTTTCCAAGCGGAACGGCGTACTCCCTCCTCACGTGCAGAAAGTCCGTGACGTCGGACATCTCCAGCTCGGCGAAGGCCTCCCCGTCGATCTCCTCCTGCCTCACTCGGCGCGCCAACGCCCGACAGTCCCTGGTGCGGACGAGGTACGCGTACAGGTCGTCGACGGACCACTCGAGGGGGTTGGTCGCCAGGCGCAGCTCGGTCCAGGGCGCGGCGGCGAGCTTGGGCCTCTTGAGGTCGGGCTCGTCGGCGTCGGAGCCGTCGGTGACGCGGGAGCTGGAGCGCTCGTCGCTGGCGGGCGAGGCGCGACGGGGCAGCGCGGCGCCGCTGTAGGTGGTCTGCACGTCCTTGCGCTGCCAGTGCGCCTGCTTCATCTGCAGCGCGAAGTTGGGCAGCTTGGCGCCGCGCGTCTTCATCTCCAGCTTGGGGTACGCGCGGCGGCCGCTGTGCGAGCTGTCGCCCGACGAGCCCTCCCTGGAGCCGCGCGGCGCCACCGCCTCTTTCGCTTTCTCCTTTTTCTCTGGCGGGGCCTTCTTTTTTTTCCTGCGGCCGTTGAGGCTGCCCTTTGGCCGACCGCGACGCTCGGTGTTGTTGTCTGTAAGGATGAAAAAAAAATCTGCGTTAGCGGTGCCGATGACTCAAGTTGTTCCTGATTTCCGCCTCTATCACGTTTGTGAAATTCCGTGACCATGGAAAAAAGCTGTATATTATTTAGTTACAATTCGTGAGCCTGTAGTAAGCTAAAAAAATATATGCCAATGAGACTTGAACAGATAATTGTGCTCGCCTAAACAATTAGCGTTCACTGCTGATGCTGATTCCTCTAAGGGTGAGAAACTTGAGGATGTCATAGTGTTGTACCTCCTCTGGTTGAAGTGTTTGCCAAAGGAAGCACACCGTTTGTGCATGAAGGACCGCAGTTACAGAGATGATGCAGAGGCGTTTTCTCATCTTCATGGCAGAATCTACAAAAACTAGTTGGGCTGAGACTGAAGTTAACTACTTATTCTTGCTTATTCAGCCTGCAATAACCTGTAAATGCCCTGGTCATTGTACAAAGGCTACTTCTGCTCAGTTTCATGAGCTTGCTTGAGTAGCGATGTGAATAACCTTTGATGAGGGCTTTAGAGTGCCACAATCTTCCTGACCCTGCCAGCAATATCTCGCATTACTGGTGATGCGATTAATCTTTGAGATGCCCAATTTTAAGGGAACAGGAAACGCCACAAACCGGTTTCTAATCCCACTTAGACAGTGGTAGATCCTTCCCTTTTCAGGCGGTCAGCAATTTCATTATTCTCTATGCTGTGGCCAAAAACCTATTTAAGGAACAAATTATTTCTATTGCCTAGGTCATTTAGTAGATCTATGCAGTTCCTTGTTAAGGTTGAATTTGATTTCGTATGAGCTATGTGCTTTGAGAGCAGCCTGACTATCAGAATAGATTATAGATATTTAAGTTGGCGTGATTGTAACTTACGTTTGCTTCTAACAATGGCGAATATTTCCACCTGTAAGATTGAGGCGTGGTTACCCAACTTTGGTGCTCAGGTTTTCAGGCCCATAAAGTCCCTGCCATTGAGACTCAACCTGAGGTCAATTTCTATGTTAAACTCTCCAGTTAACTCACATAATGCCTGAAGAATGATTTACTGTGATATAGTTGCTGAGGTTCCAGGTTTTACAGATGTTCGAGTGACCATAATACACCCCGAACATTGTTGCTTAATTACAATGTATTGTGAAGTCACAACTTATGACAGTCTGGAAAAAAAGGCTTAACTTTTTGTAAGTTTGCCTTGGCCTTTGAAGCCAATGAGTTACCAGAACAAATTGAGCCCTCTTGCTGTTGCTTGACAGCTTTGTACTACCCATGGCCAATATTCTGGTCATCCGACGGCCGAGCTCTCGACAAGTGCCATTCGCTCACAGTTTATGTTCAATATCGTCAACGCCCTTATTTTTAAAGCGCTCGAGGCCCCGCGATCTCCGTGTTCTGTGAACGATCACTGAGTTACGCAACTTTCACTATGGCTGGTCCTCGGATGGGTGGGAGTTTGTGGCATTTACATTTGCGAGCGTTTCCGTGCTGCGGAAGGCACATTAAGCCGTTGGTCCCGGTTGTCAGTAAAATGGCAGTCATTAAGCCTGGTTGAAGGCCTTAGTAGCCACAACCTGCGTCTGTCTATTTCAACACGGCAATGGGCTCGCCACCTATTACGTGGGACAGGAATCCACACGGTGAAAAGTGGGCATTATGTCTCTGCCCCCCTTCGGGGATAAGGCGTGATTCATTTATTTATATTTTTTACGTAATAACCCGACTTTTTTACGTAATAACAAACTTCACAAAGCCATGCATTTTATGTTATTCGGGTCTTTTTCGTGTAATATTTTAACTTTTTCTCACCTCTCCAATATAGCCTAAACGCGAAAAAGACTCGATTAACATATTAGAAGCTTTATTTCACGTACACTTAGGTTGTGGAATGAGCTTCCTGCCTGGGTTTTCCCGAACGTCTACAGTATGGGGTTCTTCAAAAGGGGTTTTAGAAGGGTTTTGAAAGGGTCGGCAGCGCGAGGCTGCACCTCTGGTGTTGCAAACGTCCATAGGCTACAGTGACCACTTTCCATCAGGTGGGCCGTATGCTTGTCTGCCACCTCAGTTGTATAAAAAAATGACATTCTGGAGGTTAAAAGAATCATTTTCCAAAAGTCTCTATCATAGTCTAGTCTAGGCTATCATATAGTCTAGAGCCTATTTGATAGTTTTGAGAAGTTTACAATGAATATAGAAAAAATAACTATATGAAAAGAATATGTTCAAATTTTTGGCAATGGCTTGTCTGAATCGAGGCTACTCTTGCAAGAGTGTCCGATTGGTGTAGGACTTAGGGCCGTATTTTAGAACGTAACTCAATACTCAAGAAACACTTGAGAGTAGTATTTATATGGCAAAACTAGCCTCAAGCGTTTCTTGGGTATTGAATAGCGTTCTAAAATACGGCCCTAAGTCTTGTCCAATTTAACCCTACCAAGACTCAAGTTTGTGAATTCACCGCTAAAAAGCCCCATTTACTGTAGCGCCGCAATTCCAGGGCACGCCTCACTCCATCTCCAATATTATTGGGATCCTTGGTGTTGAGATCTCTAGTAACGTCCAATACCGTAGCCATTTAAAGAATAAGGCGAAGCTGGCGACCAAAAAGCTCGGAGTGCACTTTTCAAATAATCGCAAGTGCGGCCACAAATGGAGTATTGCTGTCACCTTTGGGCGTTCTATGGGGATTGTCTACAATCCTCTACTAGCAGGCGGGCGGTTATGAGCTCCTCCGTGACAGGAGAGACTTCGCCTCCTTATGTGTGTTCTATCGCTTGTACAACGGTCTGTGCTCTGAGGAATTGTTTGATGGACGGTGGACGTCCACGGCAACCTTCTATCATCGCACCGCTTCCTTTAGACAGGGTGTTCACCCTCACACTTTGCGTCCGGAGCCTTTGCATACGGTTAGATCCGATAGAGGCTTTATTCCGGGTAAGCTTAGCTCCATGGCTGGCTTTCCTGAACGTCTACATATGGGGTTCTTCAAAAGGGTATCTCAGGAGGTTTTTAAACGGTCGGCAGCGCGAGTGCTGCACCTCTGGTGTTGCCAACGTCCATAGACTAAGGTAACCGTATTCCACCAGGTGGGGTGGGCCGTATGCTTGTCACCTCGGTAATATAAAAAAATATACCTAGATGGTTGGAACAAAATCGGTGACAACCAATGAACATTTTAATAATATTATAAATAATAAATATCCATCACGCCTTATCCCCGAAGGTGTGGCAGAGGCATATTATATGCCCACTTTTCATCGTGTGGATTCCTGTCCCACGTAATAGGTGGTGAGCCCATTGCCGTACTGAAATAGACAGACGCAGGCTGTGGCTACCTGCTGTTGAAATTTTTTAAGCCGCCTATAAGACCTTCAACCAGGCTTAACGACTGCCATTTTACTGGCAACCGGGACCAACGGCTTAACGTGCCTTCCGAAGCACGGAAACGCTCGCAAATGTAAATGCCACAAAGTGGTCATCCGACGACCAGCCATAGTGAAAGTTGCGTACCTCTGTGATCGTTTACAGAACACTGAGACCGCGGGGCCACGAGCGCTTCATTTCATATTATAAATGCAATAGTTTATGTAGATGTTTGTTACTCTTTCACGTAAAAGAGCACAGGTTTTTATGAAACTTTACAATATTATAACACATAGGCTACTTTTTATCCTGGGACCAAGTTCCTGTGGGAAACGGTATCGGGTAAACTTCTAAGCGGCTTGCACTTATCAAATGAGGAAACATGATGTAGTGAAGAGTGGTACTGACGGAAGGTGGCCTTGTCCTGCTGCGTGCAGTGGGCGGGGCAGGCGGCGGGGTACTCGGCGCCGGCGAACAGGCTGGGGCACGCCTGCAGGCGGCGGCACGCGGCGCGGCAGAACGCTGCCAGCTGCTCCTTCGAGCGCGGGATGGCTACCAGCGCGTACTGTGTGCTGCTCTTGAGCCTGCAACACGTACAGTTCCGTTACACCAACCTACAGCTTGCTAAACCTACTTCAAACTGAACCAAACATTTCTTTAGACTTTGCTTTGCATTGGCAAAACGGAGTAATATACAGCGACTGTAAATTTTTTCATATTAAATTTATGACTTGACTGCCTCTGTGGCGCGGTGGGAGTGCATCCGACTGCTACGCAAGAGGTCGTGGGTTCGATTCCCACCCAGGATAAAACTTTGTGTGATGAGCACGATGGTTTATTCTGTGTCTGGGTGTTATTTATCTATAATATGTATGTATTTAGAAATATATAAGTATGTTTATCAGTTATCTGGTTACCATAGTACAAGCTCTGCTTAGTGTGGAATCAGATGACGTTGTGTGAGTTGTCCCAACAATATTTAATATTTAATAATATATGATTTAGTTAGCTGCTATTATAGCTAGATGATAATTAACAGCCAAAGAGGATCCCTAACGTTTTTTTGTTGAAAATAACTAACTAACTAACTAACTATCTTCACGCTGTATCCCTGACGGGGTAGTCAGAGAGGACAGATCGCCAGGCTTCGCGATCCATGCATACTTCTTTCGCTTCTTCGAGATTCATCAATCGCTTCATACACGCACGTCTGGGTATCCGAGTACTTTTGACCTTTCCGTTTTTGAGCAATCTGCTCACGTGGTCTTCATATGTAAGTCTCGGCCTTCCCTGACTCCTTCTACCCTCTACTTTTGAACAATATATATTCTTCGTCAATCGTTCCTCACTCATTCGTTGGACGTGTCCAAACCAACGGAGCACGCCCTTTTCCAGCTTAACGCTGACACTTTCATTCAAACCTGCCATATTGCGTATCACTTCGTTACGTATTCGGTCGGCCAAGGTAACGCCGCACAATTTTCGAAGTGATCGCATCTCCACAGCATTCAATTTACTTTCATGCATCTGCTGACATACCCAGGTTTCACTACCGTAAAGCAAAGTTGGCACTAGCACTGCGTTATGAATCGCCATTCGTGCTTCTTTTACGATGCTTTGTCGCTTTACTAACTGGGACAAAGCACCGTTAACTTTGTTTCCGGCAGCTACTCGCCGTTCTACATCCGAATCACATCTTCCATCCGCGCTAAACATACTTCCTAAATACACAATTTCATTCACTTGCTCTAGACGTTCCTGGTTTACCCTAATCTCGCATTTAGTTCTTACGTCACCTCTTTCAAATACTAGAACCTTAGTTTTACTTGCATTCATGCGGAGACCCTTACTTTCACACCCCTCTTTCATATTAGTGACTAATGCCTGTAGGTCGGCTTCTGATGAGGCCATGAGCACCGCATCATCAGCGTACAGCAGACAGTTTACTGTAAAGTCACCCAAATTCACACCCATATTAAAATCTTTCAACTTCTGCAGGCAACTGTCCAGATACACTATGAACAGCCAGGCGGACATGACACATCCCTGTTTGACGCCTGTACAGACATCAAAAAGAGGTGACACATCCCCCCCCTACTCGCACGCAAGCCTTACAGTCCCTATAAAGCGACTGTATTGCCCGCAGTAGCGAGCCGTCCATACCATATCCTGGCAGCAAGTCCCACAGCGTTTCTCTCACAACGTTATCAAATGCTTTCTCTAGATCCACAAAAGCGCAGAAAACTTTTCCGCGATCATGCGGAGAGAAAACACTTGATCCATGCAACCTCTTCCACGTCGGAATCCGCATTGAGCCTCCCATAAATACCTTTCAGACTTTTCTTGCATTCGTGCCGTTATAACCTTTGCATACACCTTACTAGCTAAGCTGACCAAGCTGATCGCCCTGTAGCTGGAGCAGTTTAGGCGCGAGCCTTTCCCTTTGTAAAGAGGTACTACAACTGCTACTCGCCAGTCATCTGGGACCTCACCCGTCCGCCAGCACAAGTTGCATAACAGACAAAGTGTGTCCCAGACACGCGACCCACCGTACTTGATCATCTCAGCAGTAACTCTGTCTTTTCCCGCAGCCTTACCACATTTCATACTTCTTATCGCTTGTTCTATTTCTTTCATACTAATGACTTCAATGACATCGGGATCCGGAGCATCGAAGTGAGCTCCACTTCCCGATGTGGCATCTCTGTCTTTTCTTGCATACATCTTTCCATAATATTCACTCCATCTCTGCAGGACGTCACTTTGGTCTGTTAGGACGTCATTGTTAACACTAAGCACTTTATTCATACTGCAGATTGCCGAACAACTCCGGGTCTTGCCTACCTCTTTCCAGAAGAGCTTGGCATTATCCCGGAAATTGGACGACAACCTTTCATCCGCTTTCATTCTGCACCTTTCACGAGCTTCTTCTATCAGTGCCTTCGTGTTAACTTTCTGCAGCTTGTATCTCTCTTTCATATTAAAATCATTCCGCGAGGCTAAGTAGTCTAGCCATGCTTTCTTCTTCATTCGAACTGCTTCTTTCACTTCCTCATTCCACCATGCATCACGCTTATTACTACTGCCTCTTTTCGTTTCTCCACACACTTCCACAGCGGCATTTATCATACTGTCCCTAAGGTTCTGCCATACACTTTCCACATTCTCACTGCTTACATTGACGTCGCCAAGCTTTTCGGCTACCCTTTCATTATATTTATCCCTAATGGATGCATCCTGCAGCTTCCAGCTTTTGATGCTATAAGTCGGCCCAGGTTCAGGACACTCGGTACGATGACGCCAACCCGCGAACAGACCCCTAATCCTAGTTATGACTAGGTAGTGGTCTGATCCCAGCTCAGCGCCTCGATAAACCCTCGTGTCCATCACCTGTTTACGGAGCCGACTATCCATTAGGAATAGATCTATCATGCTTCTCTTTGACTTACATCTCCTCGTATACATATGAATTTGTTTGTGGTTGAACATTGTGTTCGCCACAAACAAATCCTTCTCCTTACAATATGCCAGTATTAGCTTGCCAGCGTCGTTCACCCTTTTATCCCCATACTTCCCGAGTACCGACTCAAAACCATTGCGAGCGGTACCCACCCATCCATTCAAGTCTCCACATACTATAAGTCTTTCATTTCCTTCTATCACATTTAGAGCTTCTCTCATACTCTCCCAGAAGTCCTCTAGCTCACTCGCGTTCGACGAAGATACTGGCGCGTAAGCAGCTACCAGGAAAATCTTCGTCAAACCAAGTTTTACACGGATCCAGAGGATTCTAGGACCTACCAGTTTGTACTCATACATACCGGAGGCCAATCGCGAGGACAGCAAAATTCCAACCCCCCGACTGCCATGCTCGCTCTCTGGTACTCCAGACCAAAGCGCGAGCATCCCACCCGGGAGCTCCAAGACTTCGCTGCCCTTGCGCTTGGTCTCTGTCAAGCACACTGCATCTAACTTTCTCTCATTCATAACATCCATCAACTCATTCATCTTATCTTGCATTCCTCCCCTAACATTCCACGCAGCTACCCTGCACTCCATCCTCCACTTCCCGCCGTGTCGGGCCGCGCGTGTCGGGTGGCGGTCCCCTACGCCGCTCTGGCTCACACTTTTCGCACCAGCGGGGACGAACTGGTGCGCGTCGCCTCGGGGGCACGCCCTAGCATAGTTCGCCCTGGTGGCACTCGTGTTGGAGTAGAATTGCAGCCGTAGCTGGCAGGGATGGCGACGTGCACGCTTCTACTCTTCACCCCCAAAATGTTGAAAATACAGATTTATAAACCCAAAAAATCCTTATCATATAGTATTAAAAGTTTTGTTCTACGACAAAAATTGACGAAGTTGTGGACGAAAATACTAGCGAAGTTCATAGAGTGGCGTAAGTGGTGCTGTGACGTCATAAACACCGTCGCCGCGAGTTAGCCGTTGGCAGCGATGAGGCGCGTAGAGTGTTGTTTCGTTAATTGTAATTTTGAAACAAATTAAGTGTCTGATTTATGTCCAATTCAACTTTTTAAGTATGTAAAAATATTGTGTAGTGTCGATATGTACAAACACTTCGATTAAAACACAGGAAATATAATTTTTAACGTGCCAAAAGAACCAAAACTTTGTAAAAAATGGTATTGCAATGTAAAAAGCTACAATATATTGGTGTGAAGATCATTTCGATGTACGGTTACCTATAATAGTTGATTTGGAAATAAGTTGGTATAGGTACGTAGGTACACTAGGGTAACTTCGCCTGTACGCGTCCACTTAGTGGAGTTGGGAAATTTCAGCAAGAAAATAAAAATGTTCGAGTAGGAATTTCGAATGAAAAATGGATTTTACATTCTGTATATAATCTTGTTAATATACAGTTTTGGTATATTAATAAATAAATACACTAATAGCCAAAACATATGATCTACCCATTTTGCGTCCATAAAATCTTTTTGGATTTTAAGTTTGCGTCTACCAACTTAGAAAACATAAATATAAGAGTTAACTTTCTAAGGGCCGTATTCCAGAACGTTTATCAACACTCAAGAAACACTTGAGAGTAGATTTTATATGGCAAAATCTACTCTCAAGGGTTGATCGAGTATTGAGTAACGTTCTAGAATACGGACCTTAATCTTTTAAAAACTAGAAATTGTTGGTGTAGTATTGTTGACAGGGACTATAGAACGTCGATGTCTTACAGCTCCCGGGTGAAGTAGAACAGATTTACTGTGCTCTTATGGATTTGGAGAAGGTACATTTTGTGTGTGCTTAAAATGTGGACGCAATGTATAAATGGTGGTGCAGTTCGCGTCCAGCGTTATATTAACTGTTAACGAAATAAAATTTTAGCACAAACATTATTACTTTATTATATATATGAAGCGCTCGTGGCCCCGCGGTCTCAGTGTTCTGTAAACGATCACTGAGTTACGCAACTTTCACTATGGGGCCGTTCAAGTATTACGTGAGCAGATTTCTTACCATTTTTTACCCCCCCGCCCCCCTTGTCATCAAAAGTAAGCAAAGCACTTACCCCCTCCCCCTATGCTTACGAAAACATTTTTAGTAATAAATGTTTTTTTATATTGTTATTTTTAAAATAGGAAAATTCATGAAAATATTAGGTTTAACTGATACACATAGAGTAAATGACAAAAAAATATAATCAGAAATAAAGAACATAACTAACATAAAGAATATTTTCGGAACACATTAACAGTCTTCAGTCCATGAAACCTGAATCCATGATTCTAAGTTATCGATGACATTGGATTGCTGCTCAGTGTTGTGAGTCTGCTCACTTTCATCCGATTTTGGAATGTCTACGTCACTCTCATCGAGCCATTCAACATCTTGGTGCTCTAAATTTTGAATAATGCACATCAGTTCATTAGCACGACGAGCAGCGACTCTTACAGGTCTAACTTTTCCCTCTGTGGGCGTGTTTACTTTTTTATGGATCTTCTCGATGTGACGATTTAATGATTTGACGGAAGCATGATAAAGACCACACGTTTTGCATGTTCGGCTTGAGAGCCTCAATTTTACCGTCGGACAAAAATAATCGTAGGGCATTTGCAAAAAATCTTTGAGGGTAGTACTCAAGCGTAGAGCTAAATTGACTGGAAGATCAAGAAATTGTCCTCCTTCATCCAAAACCAAGTCATCAACTGTTTGTTTTACTTTTGCAGGTGGTGGAAGAAACCTGTTATCTAGTAATCTGAATAGGCCACTTCTTGGACGACAGCATTCTGTATTTTTACATTTTACAATTTGCAGCAAGTATTGGCTTTCACGCACATGTTCTGAGTACCATTTAATGTCTGGAAATTCAGGAACATCTTGTTCATCAGCCTCAACATATTTTGCAGTAACATTATAGCCATAAATTTTCATTGAACTCCATACTTCAGCTAATACATTTCCTGCAAATTCGAAATTATATCTTTCTAATTGTTCATCAATTGTAATGCCACGTTCATCCAAATGAGACCCAAAATGGTCATGAGGCAGTATTAAACCAGCCAGTTCCCGACTCAGAGGAGCCATTCTTCGCTCTACTCTGTTATACGCACTCCTTCCAGGAGCATTGGTAGCTATAAACAATGCATCGAGATCATGTCGTTTAAAATGTTGTATAGCAAACCCTATGACTTTTTGATAACGCGGATTTTCATCTGGCCCTCCATCAACCGTCATAATTACTACTGGTTTTACTAGTCCATGGTCAGTTTTTGCTAATGGTCGAAACTCTTCAAGTTCGAGAAGCGTCTCGAAATCCTGAGCATGAGTATTAGCAGTAGATGAACTATGCTTTCCACTTCGAATAGCGATGAATGTTGGCCCAGAATATCCGACGGCTTGCGGTTGTCCTAGCATATTGGAAGTAACTTTGATACCAGCATAAACAGATGGTATTAATTTATGACGCTCAGCGATTACCCAATCGTGGTCAGGTAATTTGATTCTATATTCCATATGCATTAAAAGAGGTGCTTGCTTATTTGCCGCAGTGACGCCAATAGGGACTCGAGCTTTGTCATCTTGAGATAAGAAAAATACTTGATCTGGTCCAAGTATGGATGCTATGTTCTCTAAATAATGGATTGATGTTTCAGCGAACTTGCTATCTAAGTGGCTCTTGTGGTGATCAGTTTGAGCACGAATGAGCCTAATATGGACTTTCGATACATGTCTTCGTCCCTCTGTAGAATTCGATTTTCTGGGAATCAAACGAAGATATGTCGCACTGCGACTAATGTCAAATCCTAGTTTACGCAGTTCTTGTGTGAGTTCGTCAAGAGTTTTTACGCTGCGAATAGATTCCGTTCGTCTCCTGTCATCACATGCACTCCCAAATAAAGCTATATCCGCAATTGTTTTCAATAGTAATGGTTGATCGCTTTCAAGTTTAGGATGTCCTACTGAATCCCTCAGAGATAGTCTTCTTTTTATTTCAGGATTTTCCTGACAAATATCTTCTAACTTTCTTTTCATACCATCCCTGTGTTTCTTCTGGGCAACTGCGTTTTGAATCTTCCTGTTTAAAGTATTTTTTGCTGTTTTTAGTTCCTCGCGCATCTTAATGATCTGTTTATCAACTTCAGCGCAATTTGGCATAGTATCTCTGGCAGAATACAAAGCGTTCAGATTTTTTTCGAGTAGAGTAATCTTATTTTTCAAAGCTTCTTGAGAAGGTTTTGCTCTTTGTTTATCTGCATTATTATTATTTTCGCATTGCTCTTGTGATTCATTGCCGGTTTTAATTTTATCTTCTTTCTGTTTTTCAATGTTAGAAAATGGCTGTATAATTTGTGTTTTTTCTGCAGGTTTACTGGTAGAAGACGTTGCCTAAAAATGAAAAATTTCTAAGAGTTCTGCTGGATATTCTCTTATTAAGCTACATAAATTCACCGTATTTAATAAAACCAGCGTTTAAATATTATTGAAAGCTTTTCCCCACAGAAACCCTTCACATACAGATATTGAAAACACCGTGTATTTTGTGACCAATTGCCGGAGTCGATCTTAAGAAATAAAATATCAATCATTTACCTTTTTACTTTGAGATAGGCCATCATATTTTTTACTCATAAATCGTTTTAATTGTTACAGAACGTAAAGAGAAACTTTGTACTTATATTTACTCACCTTGGAAAAAAAATGAAGCAGATTGGATTTATTTTTAGTCGCCGCTTGCAATTCTTCTTCAATTCTCTTAGATACAATAATATCTAGTTCCTTATCTGACTTAACTTGTAATTTATAATTTCGCCAAACTTCGTTAACTAACTTTTGTACATTTTGAACTTTCGTCCCAGTCTGAGATTTTTTAAAACTTTCGAACAGTTTTTGGTATAACTTGGATTTGTCTATATGATATGACATTCTAATAAGATATTTAAATTTAAATAATTAAAACGTTAAACTTTGGCTAATTGCATCAACATAAACACAAATGATAACTTTCAATGCTTACAATACGTTTAGAATCCAAACAAAACAATACTGATAGATGCGCACTTGCAGCCGGCCGGCACGAGAGTGAATTATTAGACAAGTGAATAGCGCACAGTAATTTCCCTAATGCGCGGTAATTCCCCTAATCTGTTCTCAAAGCGAGTGCCTACGCATATGTATAATTTGCGGGAATCCCCGAAAAAACTTAAATAACTAACGATGACGTAATCATCATCTAGACCCCCCCACCCCCCATGTCATCCAAAATAAGCAAAACAGAGACCCCCCCACCCCCCCTTGGTGCTTACGTAATACTTGAACGGCCCCTATGGCTGGTCCTCGGATGGGTGACCACTTTGTGGTATTTACATTTGCGAGCGTTTCCGTGCTTCGGAAGGCACGTTAAGCCGTTGGTCCCGGTTGCCAGTAAAATGGCAGTCGTTAAGCCTGGTTCAAGGCCTTATGGGCGGCTTGAAAATTTCAACAGCAGGTAGCCACAACCTGCGTCTGTCTATTTCAACACGGCAATGGGCTCACCACCTATTACGTGGGACAGGAATCCACACGGTGAAAAGTGGGCATATAATATGCCTCTGCCACCCCTTCGGGGATAAGGCGTGATGGATATTTTATTTTATATCCTTTATAAATAAATTTTAGAAAAAAAATTGAAATTTGAAGAATCGAATTTGAAATTAGCTATTATAACCTTCCCGTGAAACGCGCTGCTGCTTACTAATTTTATTGCAAAATATCATACGACCGCAAGCATTTGTATCATTCAAGACTTTAGTATATTTTCTACGTAATGGTGGTAACGCGCATAATGCTTTTATTTACATACATATTTTTTATTACACATATATAAGCTTTCATAGAAATACCGTAATCTTACTTTCTTCTTTCTTTCTTTCTTTCCTCTTTCTTTCTTCTAATTTCGAATGAAAAATGGATTTCACATATCTATATAAATATAAAAATCAATGCCACTTTTCGTTGTAATTTTAGAACTCAAGAACGGGCTCCAAATGTTTAGGCTTTGTTCGGACTATTTAGTAGACGGTTTATGTGAAGTTTGCATAAAATCGGTCGACCGGTTTCTCATTTATAACATTTTTGTAACAAAACTCTTAAGTGGCGCTAACGAAGTTGCGCGGGTCAGCTAGTTCTGTATATAGTCTTGTTAAATTTACTATACCGTTTTGGACAATCCGTTTGATATATCAATAAATAAATAGACTAATATGCAAAACATGATTTACAAGAGCACAAAAGATCCACAAGAGCACAGTAAATCTGTACTCTCTTGTAGATATGATAAAGGCACTTTTTGAGTGTGACTAAAATGTGGACGCAATCTTTCCTAAGTTAGCGACCAAGTATAATTTAGACATATGGATTTATTTCTATTATATTCATAGTGGACGCAAAGAGGCAATTACAATGCGTATGTTAATAATGACGGAATCAATATAAAAGTAGTGGTGTGGTTCGCGTCCAGAAATGTTGGTAACGCGCATAAAGCTTTTATTTATATGCATATACCTACCACATATCTAAGCTTTCATAGAAATACGGTTCATTTTTGTTATTGACTGTATGGTTATTTCCCACTGTTTTTTAAGGGTGCCCCATCTTTTGGACGCGAAATGGGCGGTGGACACGAACAGGCAACATTTCACCCTAATCAAATATCATGAAAGAATCCACTTTTGGTAGGTTATCTGATTGAGCTTGCACAAAACCAGCGTCTAGTTTATTACTTGTCATTATGTCCGTTTTATACATAAATAAAGTTCTAACAATAACAATAGTTAATAACAACAACAACACATATAACAATAACAACATTTTTAACAATAATAGAACTATAATAAATAGCCAAATATGGTAGCAGACCGCCTGTCAGTCGAATCGTGAACGAAAGAAGAGCACTGGCGGAGTGCGGACGGGCGGGCGCTCGACTAATCACACGCACCCGTAAACATTTACTTTTAGCGGAAGAAACACCATGTGTTATTGCTTAAAATCTCAGTGAGTAATGGTCCGATTTGAATAATTCAAAAAGATATATAATTCTCATGGCATAAAGAATAAAGTGGATACTAGTTATATTGAATTTACTATAACATTACTAATCCTCCTTATGAACTGCCCCAAATTTTATTTGATTTTATGATGCACTAGGTGACCCACCCTGCTGCGCCCGTGACATACTTCGAACTCCCGTCGCACCTATTTAATCCCGTCGCTTATAAATTCTACAATAATGCATTAATACGAGGGCGGCTCTAAAAATTTCGGGAATCAAGGAAGTGACACAACATTACTATTTAAAAATGTATTTATTGCTTTTCGAAGTATTCTCCGCGAAATTTGGCACATTTTTCCATACTATGGAACCAATCATTGAAGCAACCATTCCATTCGGAAGTTGGGGTATCCAAAATGGCCGTTTTGTAGGCGTCCACAGCTTCTTCATGTGATGAAAATCTCTGACCACGCAATTTATTCTTTATTTTAGGGAAAGTATAGAAATCATTAGGGCTTAGGTCGGGGCTGTACGGCGGATTGTCTAATAATTCTATGTTTTCTTGCTCTAAAAACTCTTTTGATCTGTGCGCGGTGTGAGAACTCGCATTGTCGTGATGGAGGATGATGCGGCGGTTGCAGTTCTCTTTACGGAGTTCAGAAACGACCTGTGGCAAACAAATGCTAGCATACCATTCTGCATTAACCGTTCTTTGTCCCTCAAGAGGAATAGTCGCAACATGGCCGGTTTTGGAGACAAATGTGGGCACCATTTTTTTTTGCAACACTGCGTGAACGAACAATTTTTGTTGGCTTTAACTCATTTTCGAACGTTTGGGTGTTCGAAAATGAGTGGTGACTGGTTTTTTGTTTCGGGTTCGTACGCGTATATCCAGGATTCGTCACCTGATACGATGTTGTATACAGCATGAGGATCCTGCGTGGAATCTTTCGAGAGTACTGACGCACCAAGTAACGCGAGCCGCTTTTTGCTCTTCACAGAGCGAAAAGCGAAAAGCGTCTTCCATCGGGAAAACAACTTATTTACACCTAATTGTTCATGCAAGATTATTTGTATTTGACTCATGCCAATGTCTCAAGTTGCCTGAATTTCGCGGTATGTCACATGTCGATCTTCCTCAATCAGCTTACGCACAGCATCAACGTTTTCTTGGGTGGCTGCAGTTTTTGGACGACCTTGACGGGGATCATCACTGAGCTTGACACGTCCACATTGAAATTCAGCAAACCAGCGATAAATTGTGGTTTAGGATGGGGCTTAATCACCAAATGCAGAAATCATCCGGTCAACACACTTTTTGTGTTAAACCACTTCGAAAGTCATAATAAATCATTGCTCTTGAATTTTCTCGAGTCAATTCCATTTTCTGAACGACTAAACAAGTTTGACAAAACCTTGTGACAAGACCGAGAATCTGTTTTTTAAATAAATAAATGGTATTCGATTTTTAAAACCAAGGAGTTTTCAATTAAAAAGATTTTAATATGACAGGAACAGTGGAAATGTTCCATTCCCGATACTTTTAGTGCAGCCCTCGTAATAACCAGATTTGTTGATATTTATATTTATGAGTACTGCTCCGCTCTCCAGCGTAGTAGCGTGATGATATATAGCCTTCCTCGATAAATGAGCTATCTAATACAAAAATAATTTTTCATTCAAATTCAAGTTCGAGAGCTTTATAATTAGTATAGATTAGGTGTTTTTTACGATTTATAAAGCCTTAATTGCGTTCATCACGAAACTCTTGTCTTGTAAAAAGATTGCGCCACTAGGTTTTCAGAAATAAAGCTCTCTACCTAATGACTTCCTATTTAAAGCAATAGAATTCAGAGAGTTGAAGTAAACGGCAAATTGAACATTTGCCGTTTACTTCAACCCTCTAAATTCTATTCTGCTATTTAAGCAGGAAGAGGAACTCAAGTTGTAATGGGTGTCCTACAGGGATCCATCTTTGGTCCATTTCTTTTTTTATATATATTAATGATTTGCTATAAACATTAGATTGTTTGAGACTGTTTGAGGATGATAGTTCTTTGACATTTAAAATAAATAGAAAATTTAATAATTATCACGAAAAAAGAACTTAGTAATTTAGTTTTCGACACCTAAAATAACAAGAACAAGATCGTCAAAACGATAAATTGAGTCACCCATTCGGAAATTTAACCTTGCTTTTTAAATCTGTGTCCTAATTTTAAAATAATGATGCAGTTCTGAAGTACAACTATATTGAGAACATCTTATTAAAATACTTGTGCAAAATAAAAAGTTTTATTTATACTCACTTGGCTTTCAGTTGCTGAAGTTGCATCCCTTCTTCTGGAGGTCCTTCAGTTTCCAAGTCTCTCAGAAGCTTAGCAGGCTTGTATGAAGCTGAAATAATCTTATTCAAGACTTCCTTGATCACAAGTGACAAAGGACCGGGTCCCACATGTTTTGGCAACTGCGATAACTTACTCCTGCTAATAGAGGGCCCGGCATAGCATTTATAATTAAAGTATATACGATCACACCACTCTTCTGAAGATATTGCATTACTAATAGTCTTTTCTTCTGTGTGGACCTGTGGTTTTTTCTCCTCAGTAATACGAGGTACATGTAAAGCATAATCATTGCTATCGGCCCACCCAATTGGAAGCAACAGATCACTATCTTGTGCATACCAATATCGTTCTCCTATAGGTAACAGCTCCACACACAACATATGTTCTGCAATTGCTACTACATTCGCCACGTGAATATCTTCATGATTTTGCGGATTGACAGCTTCTAGTTTCATATTTACTTCGATTTCTTTCAAAGGCGTTTTAGACCCAAAGCAGTATTCAGGCGCAGGAACCGATGAAGTCATTGTGAGGTACTCGTCCCAATCAAAGGTGTTTTGTTTCCATATTTTTGGCGATTTAAAACTCAGTCCGTTTTTTTGAGCCCATCCTATAGGGTAAATGTAAGGGTGCATTGAGTCGCATAACCACGCCATTTTGGTATCTTCAAAATCTTCAATATGGTCGTCTATTACTACTAAAAAGTGAAAGTTGTTAAAGACTTTGGTGACGGTTGCTGGCCTCACAAATTTCATGTCTTGCGGATCTAAGGCCTCTAATTTCATGCCACTCACGAAGTTGTGCGATTCGAGATTCTGATTTGACTGGAATAGAAAAAAAGTACTATTAATGAATAAATACTATTAAAGATTTTAAATAAAAAAATATCGTTGGAACAACTCACACAACACCATCTGATTCCAAACTAAGCAGAGCTTGTACTATGGTAAGCAGGTAACTGATAAACATACTTATATATTTCTAAATACATACATATTGTAGATTAATAACACCCAGACACAGAATAAACCATCGTGTTCATCACACAAAGTTTTATCCTGAATGGAAGCGAACCCACGACCTCTTGCGTAGCAGTCGAATACACACCCACCGCGCCACAGAGGCAGTCAGTCAAATTTAAGCGATAGTTTCTACACAACGTACATGGTGTGAGTAAACATGAGTTACATAGTTATTTTGAGAACTACCTACCTGAAACAGATCAGCCGGCAAAGGTTCCTTTATAGATTCCTCGGTACTCTGTCGCAGCAGTGTGCTCAGCTTGTTTTTGCACGAAAATTTATTCACTTTCCCTGGATACTTTAACTGCCATGGGGAGCCCTAAAATACAAATTATTAACATGTTAAATAACAGTTGCAAAAAGAAAAAAAAATTAACTCCAATTATCAAAATTACATGTGTAGCTTTCAATAATAGCAATGCAATAATCTAGTATATTTTACATACATATTGTCACGCCTTTATCCCCGAAGGGGTAGGCAGAGGCATAATATACGCCCGCATTTCACCGTTTGCATTTTTGTCCCACGTAAAGGGTGGTGAGCCCATTACCGTGTTGAAATGGACAGGTGCAGGCTGTGGCGACCCGCTGTTGAAACTTTTCAAGCCGCCCATAAGGCCGTCATTCAGGCTTAACGACTGCCATTTTACTGGCAACCGGGATCAACGGCTTAACGTGCCTCCCGATGCACGGAAATTTAAATTTAATAAAATGTTTAATTTTTAGATGTTAAATTTAAAAGAAATTTTGAACCCGAAACAAATTTTGAAACTTTTTAGTGAGGTGGTGGCAAAAACGCTTAAAGGTCTTATGTGCTAGACACTAATTAGCACGACCAATTAAAGTCCTGGTAGTCTCGGACTGTATATTTTACAGAGAGAAAATTTTATAATATTCAAACTGAGTGTAGATTGAGTTTCCTAGGGCGGGCAAATCATGCATCTGGTGACTACAGGCTCATCCCCCAAAAAATACTAAGACTCATGAACTAGGGGGATGAAAGACAGTAAGAGGTACACATAAGATAAAAATTGAGTGTAGCACATAAAACCTACCTTATTGGTAACATAGCCGAAACTGCTCAGCCGAGGGTTGGTGTAGAAGATCCAGAACTGTGTCAGGTCCTCATCAGCGCCGTCGTACCGCAACAAGAGGCGGCCGCCCACGTTATCGCACACCTGGGATATAGAGATACTCTTAAACTAGGATAAAAATGATCTATCTTCACGTGTATACCTGAAGAGGTTAAAACTAGGTTCTCTTATAATTGGATGATGTATGACCAAATTACTGCACATCAAGCGTGAAATGTCCATTTAAAGATTTTGATTAAATTGTCTCATAAAACAATACTCTTAAGTTTAGAAAAATAATTTCACAGTCAAGTTCAAATTAAGTAAAAACTCTGTTTGGTAAACTTACTGTGGCTATCCAATATTTGTAAGGGTCTATAATGTTCCGTACTTCCACTTTCATTCCGACCTTGATTCTGTCTCTGGGCGATAACCCTTTATTGTTCAAGGCCTCTATTGATACGGACTGGCCAGCCACAAGAGCCTGCTTCATCATTTCAATTATTTTATCACCATATTTTTCGTTAATTTCCTCTGGTGGCTCCACCTGTTCTTCGTATTTACCACACCAGCCTAAGGGATGCACCTTTGTGGTAGATATGTTGCAACAGAACTCCTCTTCTGCGCCAATAAATTTGATTCTTAGAAGCTGACCACAGACCATCTTGATTTCAGCTATCCAATAGATATCTGGGTTGTTCTTATGGCATACTTCGAGAAGCATGCCCTGTGTAATGCCATTGTTAAGACTTGCCTCCACCTAAAGGCAAACAGCATGCAATTAGTATCACAGTATAAAGAGCATGTGCAGATCTTTTGGATCATATAGGGAATAGTAGAACTAAATATAGACATTTGCACAGACAAAAAGTGCTTCACATGCCTACAAGTTAGCCCGAGTAATCCAGGAAAAATAACTTATAAAATCTACTTAGTCACATTATTCAATCAAATTATAACTACTCTACCTTGACATGTATCATCGTGATACATATATCTCAACCAAAATGACACCCAGTGCTGGCCATATACCTGCCCAAAGATCGTCACATCGTTCGGTCTTGTGCCGCCTGCATCCAGCAAGCACCCGCGCCGCGACCTTCATTAGGTCGTCAGATATGTATATTACTAGCTGACTCGCCCGGCTTCGCCCGTGACATACTTCGTACCCCGTGGCACCCATTTAAAATTTTACGTTAATGAGTTTAATCTCGTCGACGTCGAGAGAATTTAATCCCGTCGTTTATTAATTTTACGATAATGTCTTAACATTTTCCAAATTACTTGATTACTTCTCCGCTCTCAAGTACCTACTACGCCCGCGCCCGCACGGCCCGGTCGAATTTTTGTTACACGAAATTAAAATTAATTTCTTTGCGCATTTTTTTGATATTGCCATATCGCCTAAGATATTCATTTAATTTGCAAAGTGTCATCATCATCATCCGAGCGTCTGTCCCAGTTGCGTCTCGCGACGCCCGGGGTCCGCTTTCCTACATTTTCTCCTCCACTTCGCACGGTCGTCGGCATCCCCTGTAGTGAGACCATTGGCACGCATGTCATCCCTTACGACGTCAAGCCAGCACTTCTTGGGTCTTCCCCTCTTACCGGGACGCGGCGGGGCTGACATGGCCAGACATTTGTTACCTACGTAGCCCGGCGGTTGCCGCAAGACGTGACCATACCAACGAAGGCGACACTCTTGCAACTTGTCTGCAATGTCACGGACGTGAAGGCTGCCGCGGATGCGAGAGTTCCTCACGCGGTCCATCCGCGTGACTCCACACATCCACCGCAGCATCTTCATTTCCGTGACACGCAGCTCCTGCTTGTGTCGCTCCAATATCGGCCACGTCTCACTGCCATGTAAAAGGACAGGTCTAATAATGGTTTTGTAGACCTGTCCCTTCAACCGGATCGGCATTTTAGGATCACAAATGACACCGGTCATCTCCCGCCATTGGGCCCACGCGGCAGCAATGCGTGACTTGACATCGCAATCGATGTCACTGGACGTGTGAAAAACAGATCCCAGGTATTTAACCTGGTCCGTGCGCTCGACCAAATCACCGCCTATGCCGACGGATGTGGGATATGTCGAGTTTAGTGCCAAGTACTCGGTCTTCGCCACATTTAGTTTCAGACCGCCGTTTTCAAGCGTCTCCTTCCACGCCTTTACACGTCGCATCAATCTGCCCCTGTCCGCGTCTGCCAGCGCAATCTCGTCACCATACATGAGCAACCATGGAGGCTGCTCATGCGGGTTTCTGATGCTGTCCGACAATTCGTCTAATATTACACTGAACAGAAGCGGACTAAGGACATAACACTGGTGTACCCCGACGGTGATGGGGAAGGGATTCGTGTCGCCAACAGCAGTCCGAACCATTGAATCGGAGTCACAGTACATGTCCCGGATAGTGTCAATATAGACCTCTGGAACCCCTTTGGACCGCAGTGCC
The DNA here is from genome assembly GCA_948477245.1 of Thumatha senex. Classification (NCBI taxonomy): domain Eukaryota; kingdom Metazoa; phylum Arthropoda; class Insecta; order Lepidoptera; family Erebidae; genus Thumatha; species Thumatha senex. The sequence continues at coordinate 29,956,028 of OX419728.1, read as the reverse complement.
CACCAGATCATCGCACGAGGAACACAGTCGAAGGCCTTCTGCATGTCTAGAAACAAACAGTGCAGAGGCGTGTTCTTCGACCTGTATTTCTCTGCGACAACCCTCAGGGCAAAAACAGGGTCCGTGGTCCCATGACCAGGGCGAAACCCATATTGACACTCCGAGAGAGTACACTCCTGCCGGATCCGAGAGTCTATAATCCTCTCGAAGATCTTCATGGTGTGGGACATCACCTTTATACCGCGGTAGCTCCCGCACTCCTGCACTGACCCCTTACCTTTGAAGATTGGAGTAATAATACTCAGTCTCCATTGGTTTGGGATCTGCCCGCTGAGGAGTATGCGGTTAAAAAGGTTTACTAAGATGCCCACACCGCGAGGACCCATCGCCTTCCAGGCTTCGATGGGGACTCCATCGGGTCCGACAGCTTTCCGATTGTTCATGCGGCGAAGCGCAGTCAGGACTTCTCCAGGCGTTACCGGTGGCACTAGTCCCTGATTCGGAGGGAGGTCCGGAGGCTGCACCTCATTATGCTGTTTATTAAACAGCTCGTGGAAGTACGAGCGCCATCTCTCCTTTACCGCGAGGTCTTCGCTTAACAGGTTGCCCTCAGGGTCTTTTACACAGCGACACTTGGATATATCCTGTGCCGCTTTGACCCTGGAGCGCGCCAGCTTATAGATGAGCTTCTGCCCCTCAGACGACTCCAGCGTATCATACAAATGTTGTAAGTGGTCTCGTCTGGCTCTGGCTACAGCTCTCTTTGTGGCGCGCTTGGCAGACCTGTACGCGTCGTGGTCTTCGGGAGATCCGGTCGCTTGCCACTTTTTAAAGAGCGCTTTCTTCTCCCTGGTCTCCCTCAGGACTGCGTCGTTCCACCACCAAGTTTCCTTGTCACATTTGCGTCCACCCTTACACTCACCGAGCACCACCTTCGCCGCTCCAAGGATGGCCGCCTGAACTTTGTCCCAGTAATCTTGAACTGGTTCGCCTTCAGTGTCGGTGCACTTGTCACCGACAGCTGAGACGAATCATCAAGCAGCCACCATCTGATGCGGCGCTGGCACCGCTCGATGCGTTTGCCTTTAGGCTTCACGCAGAGGTCCATGACAAGGAGACGGTGTTGTGCAGTAAGACTATCTCCGGGTATGACCTTGCAGTTGGCCACCTTGCCGATGCTGTGTCGCCTAGTGAGTAGGAAATCGATCTGAGTTGTACGCCTCCCGCTCTTGTAGGTGATGAGATGTTCGGATTTCTTTTTGAAATACGTGTTCACAATGGCCAGATCGGCAGCCGCACACGTTCTGAGGATAGTTTCTCCTTCAGCGTTGCGGGTGCCGTATCCAAAACCACCATGAACACGCTCAAACTCCTCACACCTCTCACCCACATGACCGTTTAGGTCGCCGCCCAAAACGATTCCCTGTGACAACGGAATGCTCCGAAGCACTCCCTCGAGTTGGCCCCAAAACGACATCTTATCGGCGTCGCTACAACCGGCCTGTGGCGCGTAGGCACTTATCAGGTGGGTAATAATCCCATCGATAAGCACCCTCACGATCATAAGCCGGTCGCTACAGCGTTTCACCTCCAAGATGCCGCTCTGCAGCCCTTCGGAGAGCACCACGGCCCACCCCGTTCTACCCACCAGGCGCACCCGTGTAGTACAGCTTGTAGCCTTTCTGCAAAGGCCGGGCTCTGTTGCCCTTCCACCGAGTCTCCTGCAGGAACGCCACGTCCACCCTCCGCCTGGAGAGTACTTCGGCCAACTCTACCGCACGCCCAGTCAGCGTGCCAATGTTCCAAGATGCGAAGCGGATTCGGGTTGGGGCTAACTTCTTTAGCAGTGCTGGCCCGACACACGGCAGCCCTAGCCCACTTGCCACAGGAGTCGGGCGGGGCTCCTGCGCGCCGTTTTGCGGCGGCGCCCTATCCCTAGCTGCAATCCTTTTGTGTGATTTTAATTTTTGTTTAATTTGCAAAGTGTAAAGGGACAAAATAATCTTCATAAAATGCTGAAACCAACTAACATTTTAAAAATGATAAGGATTAATAATGTATTTGTGTAAATAGCCTTTAAGCCGCTTTATTAATGTTGTTTTTTTTAAGTATTAAAATGGATATAGTACGGTATCCTTAAGAGATAGACATATACCGTCGCGAACTTTTTTGTAGACCTATATTAGGTACATAATTCCACAATACATTATTTTGTTATATCTTAAAGGGTTTAGGCAGCGTTTCCGTTAAAAGCTCCCAGACGGCTTATTTTTTCTGACACCGCCAACGTATATCGTTATAATTAAGTTAATGTATACAAAAACTTAACAAAATATACATAAAAACCTTCTATAAGAATCACTCTCTCTGTTTAAAAAAACTGCATCGAAATTCGTTGCGTAGTTTTAAAGATCTAAGCATACATAGGGACAGACAGCGAAAAATGACTTTGTTTTATAATATGTAGTGACATGATTACCTTTCTACTATTGATATATTTGTGAGGGTATTACGATTGGATCTTAAACTACGCAACAAATTACGATGCCAATATTTTTAATAGATAGAATAATTCATAAGGAAGGTTTTTATGTATAAATTGTTAAGTTTTTGTATACATTGACTAAATTATAACGATATTTGTTGGTGGCGTCGGAAAATATTAAGTCGTCTAAAACCTTTAACGAAAACGCTGCCTAAACCCTTTTAAGATACATACATATTGTCACGCCTTTATAACCGAAGGGGTAGGCAAAGGCATACTAGTGGTTCTGTGAACCGTAGACTTTGGAGATTTTTTTTAATTGATATCTTTTTTTCCTTTTGAGCGCTCTTGCCAACCACTACGGGAACATTTCCCCTCCCCTGCCTCCATTTCCTCCCCGATCGAAAAACCACCTTGCTAAAAGTTGTTGGCCACACAACAATTGTCCATGCCAAGTTGCATGCAAATCCGATGAAAAATGCAACCTGTAGTCTAAATGGACAGACGGACCGTCGGACATCAATAGCATTTTTCCCGTACGAGTGGAGTTTTTGTCCCACGTAGCAGGTGGTGAGCCCATTGCCGTGTTGAAATGGACAGGCGCGGTCTGCGGCGACCTGCTGTTGAAATTTTTAAGCCATAAGGCCTTTAACAACTGCCATTTTATTGGCAACCGGGACCAACGGCTTAACGTGCCTTCCGAAGCACAGAACTGGGTGGGTCTAAAGGGCCGAAATTTTTTTTTGAGATATGGACCCTTTGAGATATAACAATACAATCTATGGTGGAATTTTGTATCTAATATAGGTCTACATCAAAGTCCGCGACGGTATATGTCTATCTCTTAAGGATAACATACTATATTCATTTTAATAATAATATGTATCTCTGACTACCCTGTCAGGGATACAGCGTGAAAAAAAGCCAGCAATTATAAAGCGGTGAATTGAAGGCTATTTACACAAATACATTATTAATTCTCAGCATTTTTAATATGTTAGTTGGCTTCAGCATTTCAGGAAGATTTTTTGTCCCTTTACACCTTGCAAATTAAATGAATATCTTAGGAGATATAGCAAAATCAAAATAATGCATAGAGAAATTAATTTCGTGTAACTATAATTCGACCGTGCCGTGCAGAGAGCGGGGTAGTAATCAACTAAATTGGAAAATGTTCATACATTATTGTGAAATTGATATACAACAGAACATTAAAGGGGTGCCACAGGGTTCGAAGTATGTCACAGGCGAAACCGGGCGGGTCAGCTTGTACTAAAGAAACTATCCAATGAGTACATAAGTATTATTAACTTTTTAAAAAGTGTTATAAATCAAATACCATTTCAAAGACTAAAGTAATTGACTTTTGACTTAGAAATGGAACAAAGAGTGTATCAAATGAAATGTTGTGGCATTACATTACATTAAAAATACACACTCACAGCTAAGGCCTAACGATTTCGTGTGAGTTGATTACATATTGTAAATGAAATAATTTAAATTTTAAATATTTAATTGAAAATTTAATATGACAAAAATTTGAATATAACAAAAAAGATTCAAACTATCTATATTTTCTGTTATGTGAAATAATTATTAAATCTATATTTTCAAAATTAAAAATAAAGGTAATAAAATTTGCTTAAACCGACCTTAAAAAGAACTTGTAATGATAGATACAATACTAATTTGATTGTTGTAGCTAAATAAATAATCAACAGTAAAACCTCTATAGGCATAATCATCTCAGTAACTTAATGTATTTATAGTGTAAGTTCTATCTCATACCCTTTAAAATATATTAAAGTAGGGGAGATGCTATACAGGCACTGGGGGATGAGGGATAGGAAGAAGTATTACACAAAAGACCCAAAAGGGTCAAATTGCTGTTGGTAATACTGGTCCCAAAAGCAAGTTCTTTAAATCCTAAAATTTTATTAGTTATGTATTCATTCATGTATATGATAAATGCCTTTGTTTACATCTTAGCTATATAATGTACCATATTTTTTCAAACCATTTGTACCTATCTAGAAACTCTCTGCACTACCCTTTGGTTGACTGGTTAGAATAGTTGTTGGTATTAAGCTTAACTTTGTACAAGATGGTTGTGCATAAAATTAAAATTAAAAAACAAAATCATTGCAATTTCAGGGGTTTATCAAACATTTCTGATACAAAATTTCTTTGATTTTATATTCTAATGTTTTCATGTACAAAAAGTATGAAAAAAAATTCTTAAAAAACATTTTCAAAAACTTACAAACATTTTTTTATCCTTTCTGATCCAAATACAGTAACTGATAATACCTATTGACTTATTTTATTGAAGTCTATAATTAAATGTAAATTATTTATTGTCTATCAAACACCATTCTTACTTACATAACATTTTCCAGCTTAAGGGCACATTTCTAAACCCAAATCTCTGCCTTCATTGCCTTAAAGGGGCAGATTTAATTTGCCTAACTGTTATATTTTGTTGCCACTGACTCTCATGCAGCTTTTAGATATCTCTATAAGACTGTCTATGCACATGACATACCATGAACCCAGGTAGAACCTCTTTAACATATGTATGCCCATAAATATTCCTACTAATATTATAAATGTGAATGTAAGTTTGTTTATTATGCTTTCACATGAAAACTACTTAACCAATCATCATGAATCTTTGTACACATATTCTTGGAGGTATTAGAAGTTTAAAATAAGAAGAATTATAACATAGGATACATTATATTAAAAAAAAAATAACAAAGATAAAAAAATTGTATGTCACTAAATCAATAAATCTAGCTTTCTCATATGTGGCGCCAACTAAGTTGAGTGGGGTCAGCTACTATTTGAATAAAAGTTTATGGAAGTATGTAATTTTTTTTGACATTTCCTATGATTGCTCCACTTTAGGTAGTAGCAAGACTACATAATATTATAGCCTTTTTCATAAACAAGATATACACACATGCGAAAATAAATCTTAAATTTGAATTAGTAGTACCTGTGATTAACAAGTTCAAACAAACAAAAAATCACTGATAAATATAAATTTAAAACACCCAATAAATTTCGAAATAAGCTTGGTGTGAATGGATTCCATAATAATTAATGTAGAAATAGAGATTATAATCCCAATGTTTAAAAGATTGTTTTGTTATTAAGTTTAAATATTGAAATTCAAAAAAATATTCATCCTAAAATTTACTGTACAATAAAACACCACAGTAATATTTCTTCAAAATATCTCCCATTACCTTTATAGCTAGCAGTTTTTGAATGAATTTACTACAAATAATCAAATACACACATTATTAATGAAACATGGTTTCTTTATAATATTGTCACCATTTCTTGGCCATATGGTTCAAAGTTATCTTTTTATAATTAACCAAAAAAGTTCAAGTATATAATATAGGTATAATCTGTTCATACACAATTTTATAATATAATGATAAATATAGAAATGCATTTGTGATATAAGACCTAATGAATGATATAGGTACTTTAAAAATAAATGGAGCCAAGTACTTTGTCTCAACATCAGATTATTATTTCATATTCAACTTATAAATAATTTCGAGAATAATATTATACTAATGAGTTTTATTTATACTAGTCCGTGAATGCCTTCTTCAAATAAATAAAATGCTATTTTATTCATAGTTAATTAAACTGAAAATTTATACAAACTAGGTACAAGCAAAATAATTATTAACTTACATGTGAAAATAATTCTTCAGGAACTCCAACTGTACTATTTACTTCTAAATAATTATTCCAATCAAATTCTGCCATTATTGGTTGTTTCAAGATAACTTAAATTCATCAAATAAATTATACTATCATACAACTAACTAATTCTTAGAACGGTTGAACTTGATATGAATTTCGTGAATTTATTTCAACCTAACTAGAACAGCAACCACAGATCCTATAATTATTACTCCGACAGCAACCCTCACGTCTTTTTTGACAAATGAGACGCTTATTTTAAGGCCATTGACAGATGGCACTGCAATTTGATTGGTCAATATAATACCAAGACATTACGTCTCGAGAGCAATGCTATGAAGTATAGACAAATAATACATAGAGTAAAATATTTTTAATAGTGTCACTTCCGCTTCCGAGGCCTTTTACATTATTTGAAAATATGAATAAGATAAAAATAAAATTATAAGACATCGCAAAGCGAGTGCTGGTGACCACAGGATTGACCTTTTTCTTGCTCAGAAAATGATAATTGCCTTGTTATACAACGTGGTAATACGGTCAGCCTTAGGGGAATTTAATCAAGGTTCCCAAAAGACTGGCTCGTCATAGAAGTCAACAGGTTCCTTATCAGCCGATTTCTTTTGGAAGGAAATCTTCAACACCAGGCTTTGTCGGCATAATTTTTGTTTGACAGATTTTTTCATATTTACTTCAGGAATGTGGAGCTCCGTAACCGAAAATATCCGAAATAAAAATCTATCCGTAACCGTAACGTATAATGTAAAAAAAAAAGAAAACCGTTGGGTGACTGATTGCAAAAAAGGTAGTTTTTACCTGGACCACCTTTCCGGTTAGTTTTAGACAACTTACTTTAAAGCTTCGGCTAATCACAAAAAATAACGGTCAATAAAGGCGCCACATCATTCTATTATTTTTCTAAAATAAAATAAAGAACGAAATTCACGAAAATTTTATTATAACAGTCTGCTATGTCTGCTATGAATCATAGTCTGCTATGATTTAATCTACCGTGACTCCGATTCCATGGTTCGGACTGCTATTGACGACACGAAAGCCTTCCCCATCACAGTCGGGGTACACCAGGGTTCGGTCCTTTGTCCGCTACTGTTCAGTGTGATATTAGACGAATTGTCGGACAGCATCAGGAACTCGCATGAGCAGCCTCCATGGTTGCTCATGTATGCTGACGATATCGCGCGGACAGGGGCAGATTGGTGCTGCCACGTGGGCCAAATGGCGAGAGATGACTGGTGTCATTTGTGACCCCAAAAATGCCGATCCGGTTGAAGGGACAGGTCTACAAAACCATCATTAGACCTGTCCTTTTAGATGGCAGTGACACATGGCCAATATTGGAGCGACACAAGCAGGAGCTGCGGTGGATGTGCGGAGTCACGCGAATGGACCGCGTGAGGAACTCTCGCATCCGCGGCAGGCTTCACCTCCGTGACATTGCAGACAAGTTGCAAGAGTGTCGCCTTCGTTGGTACGGTCACAAATTATGGCAACCGCCGCCGCGCTACGTGGGCAATAAATGTATGGCAATGTGAGCCCCGCCGGGTCCCGGTAAGAGGGGAAGACCCAAATGCTGGCTTGACGTCGTAAGGGATGACATGCGTGCTAATTGTCTCACTACAGGGGATGCAGACGACCGTGCGAAGTGCATGAGAAAATGTAGGAAAGCGGAAATCGTCGCGAGACACAACTGGGACAGACGTTCGGATGATGATGACGAGTCTATGATTTAATCTACCTACCTCGGACCCAATATTATTTTAACCCCCGACGCAAAAACGACGGGGTGTTATAAGTTTGACGCGTCTGTGTGTGTCTGTCTGTGGCATCGTAGCTCCCGAACGGGTGACCGAGTTTGATTTTGATTTATTTTGTTTGAAAGGTGAACTAGATGGGAGCGTTCTTAGCTGTGTTTGATTAAAATCGATGAAGCCTTTTAAAAGTTGTGGGGAATCAATGTGGGGAAAATAACCAATGTCTGCAAATATTATGTGGGGTGAGGTTTATTTTGAAAAAAGAAGCTATGTATTTACAACTTAACGAAATGTTTATTATAATAAGTAGTATCTATAAAAAGAATATAAATAAAATTTAATTAAAAATCCCCTGATGTAAAAACCTAAGTACCGTTTAAAAGTCAAAAATAATAAAAGTAACTAAAAGTGCGGGAGCGAACGGGACAGAGGCTTCCGCCCCGCCGTCGTGTTCGGGGGCGACCCCGAATAGTGTCTGGCCGTGGGCGGAAGGTCGGGGACCCCGCCCAACTGGCCACTTGGCGACGGGCACCCTTTCTGTGTTCCAGGGGGTGCCCACTTTGCGCATGCCCGAACCACCCGTCTTACCTCCTCTGCTTACAGAGGGGCGCTCGAGAGCGTTGGAAGTGCGGACAAGTTTTTCAGCTCCTTAGGGAGCTCCGGGGTGGTCGCTTATCGGCCGCTCCGAGACGGACAACTCCACTCTGGGGTGCCCCTAGCCGGCTCGCAGTGATTTAACCCCGCAGACCTACCATGCGAGTCAGTTTTAAGTTGGGGCGGAACACCGCGGGGTTTAGTGGGTAGGACGGCCCCTCTCTCACGGGCCGGGTCTCCACACCGTGGATGACGGTGCGTAAAGGCAAAAATGCCCCGCGTTACCAAAAAAAAAATCTAAGTATGTAATATTAACTCTCGTCTAAAATGCGTCAAATTGAGTGACCGCTCTAAACCTAACAATTAAATTACAAATAATTAAACCTAACCTGACTAAGCAACATAGGCTAATGTGAGGTAAAAGTTGACCACACCGGAGCTCCCTAAGGAGCTGAAGAACCTAGTTCGCACCTCCACCACTCTCGAGCACCCCTCTGTAAGCAGAGTAGATAGAGAGCGGCCAGTACGGGCGTGAGCTAAATGGACACCCACCGGAACACAGGGAAGGTGTCCGTCGCCATGTGGCCAGATGGGCGGGGTTCCCCGCCCATCCGCCCACGGCACGACACTATTCGGGGCGCATGAGTTGCTCACGACGCCGCCCCCGAATACGACGGCAGGGCGGGAGCGTCTGTCCCGTACGCTCCCGCACCCGCAAAGCCTAGCGTTTTGCCGCCATCACCTTGCTAGCGAACGAGGCGACGGCGGCCAAGCACTGTTGGCTCGCTTCTACCGGCCTTGACCAGGAGCGAGATCATCGAAGCAACGCTTCTACCGGCCAAACCGGAAGCTGTCGCGAAACCGTGTAACTTAGTAGACCCGACGGCAGGAGACCGGACGGCATGACTCTGGTACCATGGAAGAATGGGAGGTGCCTTTTATGGGATGCCACGTGTGTTAGCACGGTCGCACCTAGTCACCACGATCGTACCGTTCGGTCTCCTGCAGCTGCCGCTGAAGAAACCGCAGACAAAAAACGCGGCAAATATGCGGACCTAACGGAGCAATATATATTTGCTCCCTTCGCTGTCGAGACGATGGGCAGTTGGGGTGCTGACGCGAAAATCTTGGTGAGCGAATTGGGGCGCCGGCTGAGGGGCCAGACAGGTGACTCCCGTTCTGGGTCGTACTCGTGCAAAGATTGGCCATCGCTATTCAGCGGGGCAATGCAGCCAGTGTGATGGGCACCCTTGCACCGGATACGACGAGGAGCGGGTTAATTAATTCGTTTATAGTATTAGTAATGGAATATACATGTTTTTATAAAAAAAAAACATACATACACATTATCACACCTGTTTCCCATCGGGGTAGGCAGAGCCTATGGCTTTCCACTTGCTACGATCCTGACATACAGCTTTCGCTTCTTCTCCTTTCATGAGTGTTTTCATACACGCTCGCCGGTTAACGGAAAAGATCGTCGATTTGATTGACATACGTGCGCCGAGGTCGACCCCTACCAGTTTGCCCATTCACTCTCGCCACATATATCTGCTTCGTCAGTCTATTTTCATCCATCCTCTCCACGTGTCCAAACCATCTAAGCATCCCTTTTTCTATCTTAGTCACTACACCTTCTGTCATACCGCAATGTTTCCTTATCACGCTGTTCCTTTCTTTGCGTCTTCTGGCATACCCAGCTTTCACTGCCATACATAAGTGTGGGGACCAGCACTCCTCTATGTACAGCCAGTCTTGCCTTCTTAGACACGTTCTGACTGCTCATAAAGGCGTACATGGCTCCATTCACTTTATTTCCTGCCAAAACTCTTCGCTCAATGTCATAGTCCCACTTTCCATCTCTCGTAAATTTTGTACCCAGATACACAAACTCTTTCACTTGTTCTACTCTTTCTCCTTCCACAAGAATTTAGCTATCCGTCGTACTTACCTCTCTTTCAAAAACCATTACTTTCGACTTGTTTACATTCACTTTCATTCCTTTGTTGTTTTAACGAATCATGCATAATGTTTACCATCAACTGCAACTCCTCCGCCGATGATGCTAGTATTTCCTGATCATCGGCGTATAGGAGGCACAAGACGGTCAGTTCATCCATTGTTATACCATACGTACTCTCTTGCAGTTCTTTCAGGCAGCTGTCCATGTATAGGTTAAACAGTAACGGCGACGCTACACAACCCTGTCTCACACCTTTTTCAATGTGAAAAAAGTCTGTGCAAGCTCCGTTGATCCAGACACAAGCACTGGAGCCCTCATAGAGAGATTTCAGTGCTCGTATCAAGTGGCTGTTTACTCCATACCTGGCCAGTGTTGACCACAGTTCATTCCTCACCACACTATCATAGGCCTTTTCCAAGTCTAGAAATACGCAATAGACTTTTTGACTTCTCCGCCAAAAGCTTTTCTACAAGGCATCGTAAGGAAAAGACCTGATCCGTGCATCCCCTTCCTTTCATAAATCCTGCTTGTACATCCCACATTTTTTTCTTCAGTTTCATTCATCACTCTTTTTTTTTAAATTTTTGCATTCACTTAGCGACGATGCTGAGCAAGCTTATGCCGCGGTAGTTTTTGCACTCTTGCTGTGACCCTTTTCCCTTATAAAGCGGCACGATGACAGCCTTACATCAATCTCTTGGTACGCTGCCATACCTCCAACAAAGGTTGAAAAGGCAGTGCAGCTGGCAAGCTACCACACCTTGTCCCGCTTTTAGCATCTCGACAGAGATCCTATCAAGTCCTCGGCCTTACCCAATTTCATGCTATTCAATGATTCCACTATTTCTCCATACTTATGACTTCTTCCTTGCCAATTTCATCTACTTCCCAAAATCTAGTATGTACTTGCATATCCTCTTTTTCAAACAAGCTTTCGAAATATCGCTTCCAATTTTTTAACACACATACTTCTCCTTTCACAAGTCTACCATCATGGTTTCTGATAAGGTTGAGATGTGATGTCGTCTGTTGACCCCTCACTGTTCTTATGGACTTTCAAAAGAATTTCATATTCTGTTGGAAGTCATCAGATAACCTTTTATCAATTTCATCTCTGTCATTCTGTTTCTTTCTTTTCATCACCTCTTTTGCAACACGCTTATACATTTTTGTACTCCTCTTTCGCCATTTTTAGGTCCACTTCCGTTGCCTTTTGCATTCTTTGATTGACTTTTGTAGTCAGCCAATCCAACCATGCTTTCTTCTTATCAGACAATGCCTTTCGGACTTCTACACTCATTCTCTTTCCCTTACATCATTGGCTTCTCATGTTTACCCCACACACTTCAATCGCAACTTCTAAGAGCCCTTCCTTAAATGACTTCCATACGTCTTCGATCTCACACACTTCATCAGAAATTTCAAATTTCTTGCTCAGCTTACTCATATATTCCTTTTTAATGCCTATCTCTTGTAAATTCTCGACTTTTATGTGCTCTAATACACTAACAGGTTCATACATACGATGCAGCCACCGTCGAAACAGACCACTTACTCGACTAACTACCAAGAAGTGGTCTGTGTCAATCCCGGCACCGCGGTATGCCCTGGTGTCTAAGACTTTCTTTCTCATCCTTGCATCTACAATCACAAAGTCGATCATACTTCTCTGATTTCCTTCATGTCTCATAAACAAGTGGATATCTTTGTGGTCAAACATGGTGTTAGTTACCACAAGATTCCTCTCCAAACATACTTCAAGCAGACTTTCTCCATTATCATTCACTCGCTTGTCACCAAACTTTCCCAATACACTTTCATATCCATCACGCTTCACTCCAACCCAACCATTAAAGTCACCTAACATTACAATCCTCTCATTTTGTTTGTATCTACGCAAAAAATAAATAATAAATATTATATAATTTAGATTTAAAAAAAAATCATCCTCTTGCTCTTGTCCTAATTTACTTGGGGTCGGCGCAGAATGTTTTCTTCTTCCATTCATCCCTGTTATTCGTCATCTGATCATTCACTCCTTTCATATTCATATCACTCCTTACACAGTCCATCCATTTTTTCTTTGGCCTTCCTCTAGCTCTCCATCCATCAACTTTCATATTCATGGTTCTTTTAGTGACATGACTTTCATCCCTTCTCATCACATGCCCATACCAAGACAAACGGTTTCCACTCATTTTTTCAGTCACAGGCGCCACTCTCAAACTCCCTCTAATATACTCATTTCGTATTTTATCCATTCTAGTCACACCACACATCCACCTTAACATTCTCATTTCAGTTACTTGCACTCTTCTTTCATCCAACTTCTTAACGGCCCAACATTCTGATCCATATAATACCACAGGTCTTATAATGGTTTTATATATTTTGCCCTTCAGCTTGAGGGGCAATCGTGGGTCGCATGTTGTGGCCGTGACCTGTCGCCATTTCATCCATCCAGTATTGGTCCGATGTGTAATGTCACGGTCGATTTCCCCATTGCTCTGGATAAGTGACCCCAGGTACCTAAACTGGGAGCATACCGGTAACGGTCTACCGTCAACAGATACGGCGACAAAACTGGAGAGACCGCCAAAATCACTAAACAGATACTCCGTCTTGGACTTACTCATTTTGAGGCCATCACTCTCCAGTCTTTGTCGCCACATCTCCAGTCTGCTCTGGATCTCGAGGCCTTCGTCGGCTACTAGTACGATGTCATCTGCAAACAGCATGCACCAGGGAGCCTCTTCCTGTATGACCGCCGTAAGGGTGTCCATGACTATGAGGAAGAGGTATGGGCTAAGAGCCGACCCCTGGTGCAAGCCTACATTGACACCGAAACCACTAGTAGTACCTGCTACAGACCGAACTTGGGTACTACATCGACTATACATTGCTCGGACCAACCGCACATACTTCTCAGGCACTCCTTTCTTCTCCAGGGCCCACCATAACACCTTTCGCGGTATTCGGTCGTATGCCTTTTCGAGGTCAACAAACACCATGTGCAAATTTTAACGTGCACTTCTCGATTTCTCGCACAATTGGCGAATACTAAAAATGGCGTCCGCTGTTCCCCGACCTGGCTCTGAGAAATTTCACTCTCTTCTCTCAGTCGTCGCTCAATTACTTTTTCCCACACTTTCATACTACACATGTCCATTAAAATCCCCGCGTACATAAATCTCCTCTTCCAACGGAATAGCTATCATAGCCATGTCATAGTCCTCCCAAAATTTAAATTAAAAAAAATAAGAACCTAAAACTATATTAACTAACTAACTATCTTCACGCTGTATCCCTGACGGGGTAGTCAGAGAGGACAGATCGCCAGGCTTCGCAATCCATGCATACTTCTTTCGCTTCTTCAAGATTCATCAATCGCTTCCTACACGCACGTCTGGGTATCCGAGTACTTTTGACCTTTCCGTTTTTGAGCAATCTGCTCACGTGGTCTTCATATGTAAGTCTCGGCCTACCCTGACTTCTTCTACCCCCTACTTTCGCACAATATATATTCTTCGTCAATCGTTCCTCACTCATTCGTTGGACGTGTCCAAACCAACGGAGCACTAACTAACTAAAACTAAATCAATTTAATCAACAATCAACAAAAATAATGTTCAATACTTACAGGTAAAAACAATTCTTCAGGTACCTCTACTGTATTAGTTTTTTCTAAATAATCACTCCAATCGAAATCTGCCATAATTGATTTCTTCAAAATACAATTATATTACATATTTTATATTTCATCTAATAAAATAATACTTCGTCATACACCATAAGACTATAACACTGCCATGAACTAGTTCTTCGAACGGTTGAACTTGTTATGAACTGTATATTTCAGCCTCACCATCATAACAAGACTGATAATATACCGTGTTCACGCACAGAACAATATTATTATTCCTCGCCTTACTACTTAATTTTGAAGCACGTGACTTATTATTCTGCAATTGTTCATTGGTCGACATAATTACAAAAAGTTACTTTGAGAGACCTATGCTAAAAAATTCAGGTAAAAATCCATATAGTATTTTTTTTTGAATATTACTGGTACTTAGAGGCCTTTTACAATATTTATAAGTTGTGGGGTTTGACGAACATTTAATACTTTTATTTTTATTTTACATAGGTACATACATATTGTGACGGCTTTGAAAGAGAAAGACGAAAGAAAGGAACTTATTCTGCGTTAAGAAATGCACAGTGCATAGACACACAAAAAGGCTACAGCATTAGATATAATCATTATTTTTAAAGAAAACAAAATAAGCTTAAATATTACCTACACCTACATTTTACAAAACCATTCAGCCCTGCACTACATACAGCGCACTTCACATTCCCGCAGAATAGGACCGCCTCCAGAATTATGCCGCCACGTAAGGGAAAGCATATTGCTACCACTACATATCGACGCTGGTTTTCCAAGGAGTCCTATTGAGAGGATAGTGGTACTCAGTGGAAAAAATAACAGTTAAGATTACTATATGGATCAAGATTATACTCCCTGCCTGCACAAGAATATAAAAAAATGGTTCCTCTTCTTCAATCTTGCTTTAATTTACTTGTAACACCCCATGTAAAAAGTGAAAATAACTTTTTTGGCGGGAAGTCAAACCTAAGGCGCGCTTTTTGATTCTCCTCACCATCATAACAAGACTGATAATATACCGTGTTCACGCACAGAACAATATTATTATTCCTCGCCTTACTACTTAATTTTGAAGCACGTGACTTATTATTCTGCAATTGTTCATTGGTCGACATAATTACAAAAAGTTACTTTGAGAGACCTATGCTAAAAAATGCAGGTAAAAATCCATATAGTATTTTTTTTTGAATATTAGTGGTACTTAGAGGCCTTTTACAATATTTATAAGTTGTGGGGTTTGACGAAAATTTAATACTTTTATTTTTATTTTACATAGGTACATACATATTGTGACGGCTTTGAAAGAGAAAGACGAAAGAAAGGAACTTATTCTGCGTTAAGAAATGCACAGTGCATAGACACACAAAAAGGCTACAGCATTAGATATAATCATTATTTTTAAAGAAAACAAAATAAGCTTAAATATTACCTACACCTACATTTTACAAAACCATTCAGCCCTGCACTACATACAGCGCACTTCACATTCCCGCAGAATAGGACCGCCTCCAGAATTATGCCGCCACGTAAGGGAAAGCATATTGCTACCACTACATATCGACGCTGGTTTTCCAAGGAGTCCTATTGAGAGGATAGTGGTACTCAGTGGAAAAAATAACAGTTAAAATTACTATATGGATCAAGATTATACTCACTGCCTGCACAAGAATATAAAAAAATGGTTCCTCTTCTTCAATCTTGCTTTAATTTACTTGTAACACCCCATGTAAAAAGTGAAAATAACTTTTTTGGCGGGAAGTCAAACCTAAGGCGCGCTTTTTGATTCTCGTATAATATAAAATTAATTTTTTGTGTTTAATTTTGCATTACAGACACATATTATAGAAAAATAGAACGGGCGTACCCCATTTGTAAAAATGGTGACGCAAGACGACAGCGAAGAGGAGCCCAGCGACCGAAAACGGAGGCGAGAAAAAACCTCTACTGCGACGAAGCTAAGTATAATATATATTTTATAACAAATTACACACGACTTTCCCTAGAAAAAAAGCGCAGTTGACTACACCGTCTATATTGAATCCAAAGAGAAAGAATAAATTGGAAATAGAAACCCAATAAAACACACCAGTGTATATCGTGTCAATCCATATAAAATTGGAGTAACCTTTCAGAAGGCCGCAGCAGCTAATAGCTTTCTCAAACAAGATAGCTTTTTGAATAAACATAAGCTTCGCGATTCCATACCAGCTCACCTTGTGAAAAAGATTGGTATAATCAAATTTGTACCCGTCGACATATCTAATGAAGAGATCTACAAGAATATAACATGCAATGCAGACGTAATCTCAGTTCAAAGATTCATGAAAAAAGATGCCAATGGGCAGCTAATACAATTGACTTCTGTTGCTATCACATTCTCATCTACTACTTTACCCAAAACAGCATTCCTACATTTATTCAGATACCAAGTACACACCTACATTCCATCACTCGTGCAATGCTACAAATGTTTCAAGTTTAATCACTCTGCTAAAGTATGCCGTGGCACTCAAATGTGTTCATCATGCTCTGGAGCCCACCTTTTTAAGGAATGTGTTTCGGATATTCTTATGTGTATTAATTGCGGCGGAGGTCACCTAGCCATTTCTAGAGACTGCCCCATAAAAATAAAGAAAATAGAAAAACACGTAACCAAATATTACACTCACAACAACCTCGTTCATTTGCCTCTGCTGTTGGTAAGATTGATGACCAAAATTTCCCTGCTTTAAAGCCAAAAAATCTGAAAAGAAGGTAAATAATACAAAGACCGTTCCTCCCATATTATTAATAAATAAAGAAAATACATTCACTTTAGAGCAAATAGCTAATAATGAAATTATTTTAAATGCTTAGTCAAATCCTTAATTGTATTGGCAAACTCCAAAGGTAATGAAACAGTGATTACTACCAAAATAATAGAATTATTCTTAAGCAACTTGCATTGATCTTTATGGACTCTAGGTTCTTTCACAATAGACAAAATAGAAAAACATATATAACAATAGCCCAATTTAATATACAAAGTGTAAATAACAAAAAAGCTTTATTAATAAATTTTCTTCATGAAAACGATATTGACATTTGCATGTTGAATGAAACTTGGCTCAAATCTGATATATTTAATGTATCATGTTACAATACTGTTCTCCAAAATGGTTCTGGTGGTGATGAAAGTGTGGCCATATTAATCAAAAATTCTTTCCAATATTCATACTCCTTATTATGATTTCCTTCAAACTGCTGCAATTACTTTAAAAACTAATGCTGGCGATCTAACTTTATTATCTGCTTATGCCCCACCTAATAGTAGAGGTAGACGTTTTAAATGTAGAAAGTTGAAACGGATTATCGATGACTTGCCCAAACCAATCATGCATTCAGGTGATTTGAATGCTCATCATGTGGCTTTTGGCTGTCTAGAGATGTTGAAATTTACAACCTATTAGATGAATGTGATCTGAGCATTTTAAATATAGGATCTCAAACTACTTTAGGCACCATTCACAATGCTCCTCCATCAATTGACATAACATGTGTAAGTCCCTATATAGCTCCTTTATGTCAATGGCCTGTGCATGATGACCCAATGGTAGCTATCACTTTCCCATACTGGTTGATGTTCAAATTTCAGCAACAAAATATGTTACAGCTGCTCCTTCTGAGCGTTTTAACTATAAAATTGCAAACTGGACCCAATTCAATTCTGAAACAGAAAAGCTTTTGATAATTTAACTATTGATTCTCTATGTCCTCAAGTAACTTATAACTCTGTAACATGCAGTTTTGACTAGCGAGGTAGTGCGAACATATTGCCGCCAGAAGTTTGCGTATAGATGGCATTACTGGGCCTGATTTTCAACAGATCCCATTTTAATTAAAAAATATAACATTAAAATTGAATAAACAGTTTTTTTTAAGGAATACTAGATTTAAATCAATAATTCAACATAAATATAAAATAACTTTAACTTGGTATATGGTGGTAGGAATTAGTATGTTGATTACTGAACGACAAGAAAAGGATATTTTTGACAGTTCTCCAAAGTGGGGTCGGAGCAGCGTTGAGGGTGATCTACTGTACACTGTAATACTAAAATTACAGTGTATGGAGAACACTGTAATTTTTTTACGGACAAGAATCAATGTAGTTTAATTATTGTAAACTAAACGCAACCTTTGTGAAAAGCAAAGATTATGAAATTGTCAAAACGCAACCGGCTTCTAAAGTCTATGTCAACGTAAAGTTGACGTTGACATTGACATGAATAGCGGCGCGATTTGTATTTTTAATTGGGGATTTCCCTATTTAGACTAAGAATCACTTTGTAGTATTAACCGCCCAAATTGTGTCTACCGTGTGTTAAGTAAGTTTGTAAGCCTAGTGGGATCAATTTTAATTAGTGTAATTGTATATTGGTGCATTGCGAATTTATTTGGCTCGTCATTCATTTGGAAGTCGTTCTGTGACCCGGTTCGAAAAACTGATTTTGTTTTAAAATGTCTGATAATAGTGATGAAGACAATCAAAGCGGACCATCGACTCCGAAAAAAGCAAAAAAAGTATATTACAAACAAAAGTTCAGAGACGAGTGGTTAACAGACAATAATTTCAAAACTTGGCTGCGGCGTGATCCAAAAGACCCATACCGTGCAGTTTGTTTTCTGTTTGATGCAAAAATGACAGCCGATAGAGTGGTGATAAAGAGACATGGTGAAGGTGCTAAGCATGTAAAAGAAACTAAAGCAGCGCCAGCTCAACCTTCGATTGCCACTGCATTTGAGAAGTCTAAACTGTCCGATGATGATAAATGCAAAGCTTCTGAGATAAAGTTAGCCGCTTTTATTGTGGAACATAAAATTTCTCTCAGGGTGATGGATCATTTAATTGATTTACTGCCCAATATGTTTCCCGACTCACAAATTGCAAAAAATATGAAAATGAAGAGAACGAAATGTCAAGCAATAATAAACAACATTCTGGGAGAATCGGAAAAACAAGCTTTGTGTGCAGATCTAAAGGAGCAAAAATTCTCTGTCATGATTGATGAAAGTACTGACATTGGAGCAGTGAAAAAGATGTGTGTTGTGGTCAGATATTACTGTGAAATTAAAGGTCAAATTGTGAGCAGGTTTTGGGACCTAATTCAAATACATGGCGAGGACAACTTTGCGACTGTAGCTACCGCCACAGCGCAACATCTCTTCGAAGCATTAATAAAATCGTTCGAGCAAAATTCTATTTCTACTGAAAATATTATAGGATTTGGATCAGATGGCTGTAATACCATGATGGGGTGTCACAACTCTGTTTCGAGTCGGCTTAGAGAAAAATGTCCCGGAATTATTGTTCTAAAATGTATTTGCCATTCCCTGCATCTTTGTGCAAGTGACGCATGCAAACAATTACCAGCTGAATGTGAAAAACTAACGCGGGATATCTACAATTATTTTGCGACCAGCAGCAAAAGCCAATCGCTATTAAAAGAGTTTCAAGTATTCATAGAAACAGATATACACAAAATTTTGAAACCGGCTCAAACGCGATGGTTATCACTAAGTGCTGTAGTGCAAAGAATTTTGGAACAGTGGAATGCTCTAACACTGTTTTTTGATGGAAGATAGCTTGAAGACAACGAATGTTTCGAAATCCATGTGCAGTTAAATGATCCCTTAACGAAATCATACTTTTACTTTTTGAACTGGATGTTACCCAAGTTTACTGAGACTCCGATGATCACAAAACTTAACACTAAAATGAAAGATCTCTTTCACGAACTTATATCCACATACATGACAACGGCACATATTGCAAACACTGATTTAGAAAAAATTGACCCAACTGACGAAAACCATTTTAAAAGTTTAGATGATATCTACCTTGGCTTGGGAGTACCTAAACAATTTTCAACAAATGAAATAGCAACGGAGAAAAAAAAGGATTTCAAAAGGAAATGCCGAAATTTTTTAATCAAAGCGTGCGTAGGCATCCGCAAAAGATTCGCGCTGAATGATCCAGTATTGGTTGGAATATCCAAATTAGATCCTGAAAATTGTCTCGATATATCAAATCGAGATGAATCAATTCAAAATATACTAAGCTTGATGCCAAGATTGACACCAACTTCTATGGTAGAACAACAAGCTTTGGATGACCAATGGCGAAAATTGCCAAAGTTAAAAGGACATTTCGATAAAGCAATACGGCCTGATGAATTCTGGCACAAGGTTAGTAACTCAGGGTTGTTTGTTTACAGAAATAATATATTGATTTGGTTGGTAAATTACAATATTTTAAATATTAATGTTTACTTTCAGGTAAAACAGTTGGACGAATTCCGCTTGTTTGGAAAATTCATGCTCCATATCTTGGCTCTTCCAAACTCCAACGCGGAATGCGAGAGAATGTTTAGCCAAATTAACGACACAAAAACAAAAAAAACTAAATAGATTAATAACTAGGACAATAAGAGGAAACATGCTGGCGCAACAAACCATTCGACGTAACGGTACCAGTTGCGTTAATTTTAAACCAACCGACATAATGATAAAATCATTTAATTCCGGAATTTATAATAAAGAAACGGCTATCGGGCTAAATGAATTAGTGACAGTGATTAATGTTTTTTTAATATGATTATTTAAAATGTGTATTTTAGTATTAAGTTAACAATATATTTCTGCTGTAAATTTCACTTTTCTTTTTACTTTTACTGTAATTTTGTCGGAAACACTGTAAATTTTAGCACCAAACACTGTAATATCAATTTTCTTATCTGGTAACACTGGGTCGGAGTAAAAAAAAGGATAAATACGGGGATAGTGGAAGGATCGAGATCGATTATCGACCTGAGATAGTTAAAGGATACCCGAAGTTCTCCAGATTTCTGAGATATTCTCCAAAATTCGTTAATAGTGATTTTTCTTGTGCAAGTTTTGGCCAACCCAGCCTAATTCTATAGCCGTTAAAGTCATAATCACGTACGAGTGTATAAGAAACCCCGCTATCCACGTAATTGCTGGAAGCGTTGTGGTTTCCCTTGGAGGAAAGGCGCGGAGGCTTCGTAAGATTCTGCTACTTGTTTGTGAGTTGCACTCACAAGGGCCGCTGCTCACGGTCTCTGTGGGCTGTCATCGATAACTACCGCTCTTGAGGGCAATCCTGGTCCTCGGGCGGTTTCTCTCAGCATTGGGCACCAGCGGGTCGACGCACAGAAGCTTGGCGTGAGCGGAAGTGTCAGCTCGCTCCGCAAGTTCGCACCCTACAAAGCTGAGTACTTTTTCCTTTTTCTACTCCTGTATCTGCTGCATATTTTCTTGTGTGTGTGTGAAGAATACCTATTTATAAACATTATACCTTTAGCATTGCATTTATGTAACAATTGATACCTGTGAGGAACTTATATTGCTAAATATTTATATTTTTTATTGTGAGGTAGATTTTTTTCCTTAAAATAATCAAATTCTTTTTAATAAACCTTGTAAAGAACAATTGTGCAAGCATATTATTTATCTCCCAACCACACACACTCTTCATACAAGGCGCCCTGGGATTATTTCTTTTTAGAGTCTCTTCATTGCTCTGCCCGGAGTGAAGCTGGTGGTAGCACCCATAAAAAAGTGTTACAACTCTTTCTGTACTATATTAAACAGTATTAAACAAAAATAATCCAAAAATCATCAATCAATCTCCATATAAGATGAAATTACCAGCACCTTGGTGGGTCAGAGAATGTGCTACAGCAGTTAATAATAGTAGGTTAGCCTTAATAACATAGATCACACCCTACACTAGAAAACTACATAGAATACAAAAAAGTTGATGCATTAAAAAAGAAATTATTAAGTCAGAAAAAAAAGGATAGCTGGAAATCTTTGTGTGAGGCTTTCAATAGATACACACCTGTTAGCATGATTTGGAATTACATCCGTAGGTTTAAAAGAGCTGGTTGTAGAAAATCTGTCAAAAGTGATGAATGGATTCCATTCTTTGTAAATAAACTAGCTCCACTGTCTACTCCTGAAAAATATATAGACATATCAAGGTTAAATATCATTTTTGAATCTATTGGTAATGCTGAAGGACATTTCTTAATTGAACCTATTCGTGAATTTAAAACAGCCCTTAAGTCAAGGAAAGACACTACCCCAGGACTTGATAACTTTTCATACAAATTAATTAGAGAATTACACCCCAAGGCCCAAAATATTCTCTTAAACATTTTTAATCTGATATGGGAACATGAGTTTATTCCTGATACATGGAAAACTCAGTGTGTTGTACCAATATTTGCAAATCTAACAAACTTCCAACCCCTTATCAGTATTCTCTGTAGGATATAAAGCAGTAATTCAAAATGACATTTCTATTAATATTGAAAAACTTTGTAATCAAATAGAATTTTTAGAGTATTTAGATTTTCAATGTGATGTTTATAAATTATACACAGATGGCTCAAAAACTCCAGATAATGTATCATCAGCATTTTATGACTCTCAGATGAAACAATCCTTTTGTGTCAAGTTAGATGCCCATTGCAGTATATTCACAGGAGAATGTTATGCAATTTATTGTGGTTTGTTACATGTATTTAATGTAAATAGAACCAAGTTTTTAATAATATCAGATAGCAAGAGTGCATTATTAGCTTTAGATGGTAATTTGCTTAAGTTTAGCTCTAATTATATTTTGTTTAACATTAAAAAGATTCTGATAGAGTTAGGTATACGTCGCGCGGCGAATGATGAGCTCTGACAAAAATTAGTGGGGATAGTTTACGCATGTATAATCGCGCACAATATATTTACACAAAGAATCAAGTTTAATACGACACTGCTTTGAACCATTAAACTTTTTTTTTATAACTTACGTAGGTGGGTACGTAAGTAGGTTTATATTATTTACAACAAGTGAGTTCAAAGTGTTTTGCGTTAAAATATTAAACCATGATAGATATTTCATTTATTTTTCAGTAATCGTATTAAAAAAAAAACATTTTTATTGTTATATTTTAATGTAGAAATAGGCATAAAATGTGTGTGACACTGACAATGCTTATTTAAAGTAAAAGAAAGGGCGGGGGGAAGATCAAGCAACCGGGTGCGTGCTTGGCATTTCCCCTACTCCCAACATCTGTCCGATGTTGGGTTTGGCAAACGGTCTAGGGAGTAGCGCAGGTCGCCAAGATCCCCTAGACAAGGCCAGTGGACTATCCTTCTCGAGGTTGCCGCCCGCTATTGGTTAAATACCTTCTGTAATTAACGTAACTAAAACCTCTGGCCGTTGTCTCCTCCTCAACCCCACCCCATCCCAAAACCCTTTCCTACCTTTCCCTAAAATCCTTCCTGCAGCCTATTTCCTCTTCCTTTATCCCGTCCCAACACCCACATTTCGCATGCTCACTATGGGCTGGTGGCATGCGTCTCATTTAAATAGCTCACAAACCATGGCAGCACAAAATAAAAGAAAATACTCCAGGAGGGTACCGCCGAAGGCGGAGAATCCCTTACCGAGCAATCGGTCAGTCCCACGTATTCTGGGGGGGACACTTTGTGCCATAAGCCAGGCTCTAGCCTCGACTTGTCTGGCCTCGTAGAGGCCATTAATTTTAAAAATGAAGATGGTAAGGGAGATTGTTGGACCGTAGTCGCCCACAAGCGCGCGGTTAAAACGAAACAGAAAAGGCTGAAGGGTAAACCGGAACGCAGTCGCCCGGAAAGGCGCGCGAGGGAAGTCCCTCAGCCAAAAAAAGAACACACAGTGACGACTGCCGCAGCAGCGATAACGCAGCGCGAATCGTCGACCACCGCAGCAGCGGAAACGCAGCGCGAGTCGACGCCGACTGTAAAGCCGGCCACGTCACAAACCACGCCGGACCTTCCAACGCCAACAGACCAGCCAAAACGCAGACGGAAGTCGAGAGGATGTCGTGCACGCCGCGGTCGGCAGAACGCAGCGGCGGATAACCCTGAAGAGACTAGCGGGCTCCCAGACAGGCAAGCTTCTTCGAAGCGGGTACGTCTGGACGAGACCCAGTCGCCGAGGGGGGACTCCAAACGCGCGAACCGACCCAAGGCCGAAGCGGACGATGGGCTATGCAGATGCAGCACAGTCGCATCTGAGAATAGCAGTTACCACCGTTCCGTCGCGCAACTTCTCTCAGGCGCAGGCAGAGCAGCTTAGGGAGGCCATTGATGATGGCATTCTGCAAGCAGTTCTGTCTCCACCGTCCTGCGATGCGCGAGCACCATCTTTCCGCGGTCGCCCCTTCCTTTTGGATGGAGTGCTAGCGATGTGGTGCGAGGATGAGAACGCGCTCAGCTGGATCGTGAACACGGCAAAAAGCATGACGTCACCAATCCCGGGCACAACTCTGACTGTCATAAAACAGTCAGAAATGACAAAAAAGCTCAGGGCAGGACTTCTCCTCCACACCCGCATCACCGACGCTGCCACGCTGCAGAAGGTCCTTCGTGCCCAGAACCCCTGGTACAAAGTTGACACGTGGCAGTGTTACGACATGACGGCGGACGATCAAACTGAGGCAGGGTCCAGGGAGAAGGTAGTTCACCTTATCCTTGGAATTCCTGAGGACCAGAAAGACGACATCGTCAAGAGAGGCCGCCGAATAGCACACATGTCTGGGAGCGGATATATTCGGTTCTTGGACGACGCAAACCAGACGGAGACAGCAACGGCGACGAGCGAGGCCGCGGTGAAGACTCCCACTGCAGAGCCGTCCACCTCAGCTCCCCGGAAGGGTTTGAGCGAGATGGACACAATCCCATCGCCGAAGTCAGGGAGCGCTACCAGCGACGAAGATGACGTCCTGCGTAGCCCATAACTCCCTAGACGTCATACAAACAAACCTCCAGCACAAACAGATAGCGACGGCAACCCTACGCAGAGTGCTGGAGGTCGACAACAGGACCGTCGCCCTGATCCAGGAACCATGGATCAGAAATAACAGGATATGCGGTCTAAACAACATCGGTGGTAAGTTACTAGTAGACACTACAGTGGACAAACCGAGAACATGCATTTACATGCCAAAAACCATACCGACAACCCTGCTTAACCAATTCTGTTCTAGAGACATCACAACTGTGAAAATCATCACAGAAAACCAAACAGCCCTGGTGTTCGCCTCGGTGTATATGCCAGGCGACGAGGAAGTTCCTTCAAAAGAGCTTGCTGACCTGGTGCAACACTGCGACACACACAACTGAGACCTGATCATCTCCGCAGACTGCAACGCGCACCATCCGCTGTGGGGAAGTAAGGACTCAAATGTCAGAGGTGAGCAGCTATCCGAATATCTAGTTAAAACAAACCTGTACATCATGAACAGAGGCACAGAACCTACATTCGTAACGTCATGGTCTCAAACAATTATCGACATTACCCTAGCAACACATAAGGCGGTGGACCTCATAAAAAAATGGCACGTATCAAACGAGCCATCATTTGCAGATCACCGCCGCGTGTGTTTCCAGATTACACATAAACAAATAAACTCTGCCCCATATCGAAACCCCCGTAAGACCGATATAGCACAGTACAGAAACCTACTAAACAAAGCACTAAGTGACACAAACATGACTGACACAACACTTAGTACAGACAACAGAACTAAACACACAGTCCCTAACCAAGGCCCTTGTAGATAGCTATCAGCAGGCATGCCCGGAAACCACCCCCAAAAGTCTCGATAAAAGTTTATGGTGGGGACCAGAACTCGAAAGACTTCGCAAGGGCCTCAGAACTCTTTTTAACCGGGCTAAAAATTCCAGAACCTCAACAGACTGGGAAAATTATAAAATAGCACAATCTCACTACAAGAAGCGAATTAGATTCCGGAGGACGGAGGCCTGGCGCAATTTTTGTAGTGATATAAACTCAACAAACAAAGCCGCAAGGTTAAAGAAAGTCCTAGCCAAGGGCAACTTAAACCTTTTAGGAACCCTAAAAAAGGAGGACGGCACTTATACAAACACAGATTCTGAAACCACCGCAGTACTACTTGAAACACACTTTCCTGGCTGTCAGATTACTAATGACTACGAGTGGTCAGACAATCAATACTGCACACCAACAAAACAACAATGGGAAGATGCGAGTAAGATAGTGACCGAGGATAGAACAGAGTGGGCTCTGAAAAGCTTCGAACCGTTCAAATCTGCGGGCATCGACGGCATTTTCCCGGCACTACTTCAGTGGCAATCGAACGTAGTCATCAAACACCTAATACCAATATTTAGGGCCTGCATTGCTCACAAATATATACCCAAACCTTGGCGAGAAGCAAAAGTAGTTTTCCTGCCAAAACCGGGAAGGGAGGAATATACACAAGCCAAATCCTTCAGACCTATTAGTCTAACGTCCTTTCTTCTAAAAACACTAGAGAGACTAGTAGACTGACACCTAAGGGATGGAATACTGATTAGTAGACCACTACATCCCCAACAGCATGCTTACAGGAAGGGCAGATCGACAGAGTCAGCACTACATATGGTGGTGCACAAAATTGAAACTGCCTTTATAAATAAAATTTCAACGCTGGCTGACTTTATAGACATAGAAGGAGCTTTTGACAAAACTATACACAGTAGCATCAACCACGCCCTGAAAAATCTCAACGTCACGCCGGTACTGAGAGATTGTATCACAGAGCTAGTGAGCAAAAGGGCGGTTCAGGTAACGGTGAATACGATCACAAGGGCGAGGGTAATAAAAGGGTGCCCCCAGGGAGGCGTCCTATCACCGCTTCTGTGGAACATAGTAGTGGACAGCCTCATAAAGAGACTCAATGACCGAGGATACACTACTACTGGTTATGCAGACGACCTAGCAATTCTAATCAACGGCAGCGCGGAAAACGTGTTATGCAAAGTAATGCGCCCGGCCTTTCAAATAGTAGAACAATGGTGTGACGAACATAAACTGTCAGTAAACCCGAAAAAACAGAACTCATCCTTTTTACAAAGAGAAGGAAGTTACCAGACCTGGACCTACCAAAATTATTCAACACCAAACTTTCCCTATCAACTCAAGTGAAATATCTGGGCGTGATCCTTGACAACAAACTGAGCTGGGCGAGTCACATTGAAACTAAAACCAAGAAGGCATGTATAGCTTTCAACCAGTGTAGAAGAGTGGTTGGAAAAAGATGGGGTCTGAACCCGAAAATCACTCTTTGGCTCTACACATCAGTTATCAGACCCTCTATGACCTACGGAGCAGTTGTATGGTGGCCCAGAACACAACTATCCACAACACGAACAAAACTGCAAAGCCTACAACGCTTGGCGAGTGTAGCAACCACTGGGTGCATGAGAACTACCCCATCAGCCGCACTCGAGTATCTGCTGAACTTGAGACCACTAGATCTGGTCATACAAGAAGAAGCAAAAGCAGCTGCACTAAGACTAAGATCAAACGGCCTATGGAGACAAAACATAGAAACAACACATACCAAAGTCCAAAAGGAGATTCTCGAGAAATACCCGCTTCTTGAGGCCCCCATGGACAAAACCTCGGGGTACGTCTTTGACCGAAGATATAATATCCAACTTATCGCTGAAACTATAGACAGCTCTGGCATCGATGAAGTTAGGATATACACAGACGGCTCCAAAACCAAACACGGAACTGGAGCTGGCGTCTTCTCTGACGACTTAGACATTAAAATATCAACCACTTTAGACAAACGAAACACAATCTTCCAGGCAGTATGTGTAGGTCTAATTAAGGCAGCACAAGAGGTTGCAGCTAGAGACTTACGTGGTTTTAATGTTAAAATCATCTCAGACAGCGCATCTGTACTACAAGCATTACAAAACAATAAAATTTCATCAGTCCTTATATTGGAATGTCACAACAAACTCCAATACATTGCGGATAAGAACAAAGTAACCCTGCAATGGATAAAAGGACACAGTAACTCAATGGGAAATGACGCAGCAGATGAACTGGCCAAAAGGGGATCAGAAAAAACAGTATATGGACCGGAACCATTACTACCCCTACCCCAGGCACAGATAAAGACATGGCTGCGCACAAATACTGAAGAAGCACATAAGACCGCATGGATAACCCTCGAAGGTTGTAGGCAAACTAAGATGGCGATTCCGGAGATATCTAAAAGATTTACCCGCAACCTCATTAGGCTAAATAGGGAAAGTATAGGCAAGATTGTAGGAATCTTAACAGGCCACTGTCCCCTTAACAAACACTTTTTCACCATAGGTGTAACAGACAGCCCCCTGTGCAGAGGATGCATGGAGGCAGAAGAAACGCCACACCACGTGCTCATGGAGTGCAGGAGAGTGGCAGATGACCGGGCACGCATCCTACAGTCGCCGCAAACACTCCCGGACGCATGCCAGGGCCTTAAAAGGCTGCTGACCTTCTGGGACTGCCTGGGATGGTTGGAGTGATTGGATGAAGAATCCACGCACAATGGCCCAATCAAGTGGCTAAGTGCGGAAACGGCCCAGTAAAAACAAACAAACAAGTAAAAGAAATGGAAGAAGTCTCTGCTTACCCCGATGAATGATAGGCGTGATTTTAATTTTTTTATGTATTAAACAAATGAAATTGTCAAAAATTTATAACTAAACTAACTATCTTTATGCTGTATCCCTGACGGGGTAGTCAGAGAGTGTCTTCTCTGGCTACCCCGTCAGTAATACAGCGTGCCAGGCTTCGTGATCCATGCATACTGATTTAGCTTCCTTAAGATTTATCAACCGCTTCATACACGCACGTCTGGGTATCCGAGTACTTTAGACTTTTCCGTTTTTGAGCAATCTGCTCACGTGATCTTCATATGCAAATCTCGACCTACCCTGATTCGGGTCCGTATAGGGTTGCATAAATTTTAGAGGCATAACTTAAAACTGCATAACGTTTTTTGCCATACTCTTCGTTTCGCATAACGTTCAAACATAATAAATCATTAGGCATACTTTATTTTCCCATAACTTTTATATAATAATGATGTATAGCATAAAATGTTTACGCATAATTTATTGGCATCTCAGTCACTCTCGCATAAAGATTACAAGCCATACATATAACATAAGTTAACGAGTACATATTTTTATTTTTATATCTAAGCTTGAACTGTCTAAGATTGAAATGCCCATTGATTAAAAATGTTGATAGTCGCTATACTGAAGTTCAAAATTTCAACACTTATAAATAGAATATTTAAATAAAATACAAAAAGAACTTAGGTAGATTAAAATGAGCAATTCTATTCTGCCGCATCACCGGCCGCTACCGCGGCCCGCTCGCTTTGCTCGCTCGGCTCGCGCGTTGAGGTCACAAGTTACCTAACACACCTCCTCGCTTCGCTCGTCGTCGTACCTATTTAAGACTTCGCTCAAGACTAGTCTAAAAAAAATAACACTTAAAATATCACTTTATATGGCACGACGAAAGGGCACCCCCCTGATTCCTTCTACACTCTACTTTCGCACAATATATATTCTTCGTCAATGGTTTCCCACTCCTTCGTTGGACGTGTCCAAACCAACGAAGCACACCCTTTTCCAGCTTAACGCGGACACTTTCTTTCAAACCTGCCATATTGCGTATCACTTCGTGACGTATTCGGTCGGCCAAAGTTACGCCGCACAATTTTCGAAGTGATCGCATCTCCACAGCATGTAATTTACTTTCATCCATCTGCTGACATACTCAGGTTTCGCTACCGTATGTTGGCACTATCACTGCGTTATATAATTATAATTGGTATAAATATTTGATCAAACTATATACATAATAAACCATTTTTCTTTTTTGTCCAGATTGGACAGACAATTTTCTCGGGGATCAAAGCCTCAATACGCTATTAAAAGATTTGTCAAAAAGAGTAGAAGTATTTTATGTGCGTGACAGTACCGAGACTAATGACAACATGTGTCGACGTATCGCGGAGTAGTGTTATTTAGTTATATAGGATTTCGACCACTCCTGCGTCCACGCTCCTACACTCCCGCCCTTCACCCCCTGTAACCCCGCCAATTATACCTAATTTATGAGTTCTGCGCATTCCCCTTCCACTTTCTTACAGAGCTCATCATTCGCCGCGCGACCTTATAACAGAGGCAAATGTGTTACATTTAAATGGGTACCTTCACACTGTGGTATCTCTGGTAGGCAGCAGACAAGAAGATTGAACAAATATAGTGAAAGTTCCATTTCCATACCATTCAGTGATTATAACCAGAAATTAATAGAAATTATTACCTTATTGTGGCATTCATACTGGAGAACTGTGTCTGAAAAAAAGGGCAAATGGCTTGCTTCAATACAGTCCACCCCGCCGCAAAGATCTTGGTACCATAAAAGAAAAGATATAGATTGCCGAAACTACATAACAACAATAAACAGATTAAGATTTGGCCACTGTAGAACACCAGCTCATCTAGCAGGCCTTAGGGCCGTATTTTAGAACGTTACTCAATACTCAAGCGTTTTTTTTTGGTAGTCTTCGCCCTTATTGGGCAGGCAAAGGAAACTTTGTCCATACAGCCTAGTCTTCGGTATTTATATTTTCTTAGTATATAGTCCTGTCCAGTCTTTGTCGTAGTCGAGTCCTCAGTCCTAGGTCCTTGTCCTTGCCCTCAGTATAATGGTAATTCTTATACTGAGGTTTTCAGTGGACTTTTCGCGTCAAGAGAGAAAATAGCATTTTACTGCATATATATCATTGTCTATCACTATAGCACGTTAACACAACTTTTATGTACAAGAAACCACCACTCCCATACATAAAACAAGATAAATGCACTAGTTTTAGAAAATAATATACAGCAAGCGTCCGCACTTGTCACTCTCCCGCCAAAACTCCCCTACTATACCATATTTAATTGAAGTGGCAAAAGTTTTTTTTTGTTGTTTTCGCCAATATTGGGCAGGCAAAGGAAACTGTCCATACAGCCTGGTCTTCGGTATTTATATTTTCTTAGTATTTAATCTTGTTCAGTCTTTGTCAATGTCGAGTCCTCAGTCCTAGGTCCTTGTCCGTGCCCTCAGTATAATTGTGAATCTTATACTGAGGTTTTCAGTAGACTTTTCGCGTCAAGACAGAAAATAGCATTTAACTGCATATATATCATTGTCTATCACTATAGCACGTTTACACAACTATTATATCCAAAAAACCACCACTCCCGCACATAAAACAAGATAAATGCACTAGTTTTAGAAAATAATAAACAGCAAGCGTCCGCACTTGTTACTCTCCCGCCAAAAGACCAGTGTCAAAAGTATAATCTCCAACGTCAACGTCTAGTTTTAATTTCTGAACTTCAAAACATTTGTGAAAGTGAAGTGCCATCGGATTTAAATAAACTTTTAAGTAAATCTAAACATTTTTAGCCAATCTATAAATACATTGTTAATACTTTACTGTAAATATTTAATGTATCCCTTAGTTAATAAATTAGGCATTAAGGACTTTGTATCCAGTTGCCAATAAATTTAAAAAAAAGTCTAAACATTATATTAATTCGGCATAGTTTTGGCGACATAAAAACGTGCTGTGCCCTGCATTTGTGGAATTTGCAATTGTGGAAGCATTGACAAGTATAAAATTGAGTAAGGCTGCTGGATTTGATAGGATTTCTGTCGAGATGCTGAAAGCGTGTCATGGTGTGGTAGCTTGCCAGCTGTACCGCCTTTTTACAGTTTGCTAGAGGAGTGGCAGCGTGCCAGGAGATTGGTGCAGGCTGTTATCGTGCCGATTTACAAAGGAAAAGGGTCACAGCAAGAGTGCAAAAACTACCACGGCATAAGCTTGCTCAGCATCGTCGGCAAATTGTATGCAAAGATTTTGATAATAAGAGTAATGAATGAAACTGAAGGGAAAATGTGGGAGACTTAAGCAGGATTTATGAAAAGAAGGGGATGCACGGATTAGTAGCGCAATTCACAAATCTCGGATCCAAACTTCTACCGCGCAAATGTCATCGATATTCATAGAACTCGAACATCGATGACATATGCGCGGTAGAGGATTTGGATCCAAGATTTGTGAATTGCGCTACAGGTCTTTTCCTTACGATGCATCGCCGAAAAATTTTTGGCGAAATGTCAAAAGGTCATATTTGTAGACTTGGAAAAGGCCTATGACCGAGTGGTGAGGCATGAACTATGGACAACACTGGCCAAGTATGGAGTAAATAGTCACTTGATACGAGCTCTGAAATCTCTTTATGAGGGCTCCAGTGCTTGTGTCAGGATGAACGGAGCTTGCACAGACTTTTTTCACATCGAAAAAGGTGTGAGACAGGGTTGTGTAGCGTCGCCGGCGCTGTTTTACCTATACATGGACAGTTGTTTGAAAGATCTACAAGAGAATGCGTATGCGGTATGGTTTAAAAATGAATGAATTGACTGTTAAATGCCTCCTATACGCTGATGATCAGGTAATTCTAGCATCACCGGCGAAGCTTAATATCTCTTTTTTTTAATAAAGTGGAAAAAGACAATTCGATTCAATGAAATTTAGCAAAACAATTGTTTCAAAAAAATTATTCATAGTTCGAATGGAGTCCATTGCGTCAATGTTTAAAAATGGTTGTAACACTCTTCATTGGTATCGAGTTGTTCATTAGCTCGATAGATGGCTCTGGTCATACTTAAATACATACATACATACATATCGTCACGCCTGTCTCCCATCGGGGTAGGCAGAGACTATGACTTTCCACTTGCTACGATCCTGGCATACAACTTTCGCTTCTTCCACTTTCATAAGTGTTTTCATACACACACGCCGGTTACGGGTACTCTTGACCTGACCTTTTTCCAAAATGTCTTCTATCTGATTGAGATATGTACGTCGAGGTCGCCCCTTACCAGTTTGCCCATTCACTCTCTTCTGATAAATCTGTTTCGTTAGTCTACTTTCATCCATCCTCTCCACGTGTCCGAACCATCTAAGCATACCTTTTTCTATCTTAGTCACTACTTCTTCTACCATACCGCAATGTTCCCTTATCACACTGTTCCTTTCTTTGTCCATCAATTTCACTCCAGCTATACTCCGCAGACTTCTCATTTCCACTGCATTAATTTTATTTCTATGCTTTTTCTGCCACACCCAACTTTCACTGCCATACATGAGTGTAGGAACAAGTATTCCTCTATGCACAGCCAGTCTTGCCTTCTCAGACACGTTCTGACTGCTCATAAAGGCGTGGATGGCTCCATTCACTTGATTTCCAGCCAAAACTCTTCGTTCAATGTCACAATCACACTTTCCATCTCTCACAAATTTTGAACCTAAATATACAAATTCTTTCACCTGTTCCACTCGTTTTCCTTCCACAAAAATCGAGCAATCTGTCATACTTTCCTCTCTTTCAAAAACCATTACTTTTGTCTTATTTACATTCACTTTCATTCCTTTGCTTTTTAGCGTATCATGCATAATGTTAACCATCAACTGCAACTCCTCCGCCGATGATGCCAGTATTACCTGGTCATCAGCGTATAGGAGGCATTTGACAGTCAGTTCATTCATTTTTAAACCATACGCACTCTCTTGCAGTTCTTTCAAACAACTATCCATGTATAGGTTAAACAGCGCCGGTGACGCTACACAACCCTGTCTCACACCATTTTCAATGTGAAAAAAGTCTGTGCAAGCTCCGTTGATCCTGACACAAGCACTGGAGCCCTCATAGAGAGATTTCAGTGCTCGTATCAAGTGACTGCTTACTCCATACTTGGCCAGTGTTGTCCATAGTTCATGCCTCACCACTCGGTCATAGGCCTTTTCCAAGTCTACAAATATGCAATAGACTTTTTGACATTTTGCCAAAAAATTTTCGGCCTTGCATCGTAAGGAAAAGACCTGATCCGTGCATCCTCTTCCTTTCAAAAATCCTGCTTGTACATCCCACATTTTTCCTTCAGTTTCATTCATCACTCTTTTTATCAAAACTTTTGCATACAATTTGCCAACGATGCTGAGCAAGCTTATGCCGCGGTATTTTTTGCACTCTTGCTGTGACCCTTTTCCTTTGTAAAGCGGCACGATGACAGCCTTGCACCAATCTCCTGGCACGCTGCCATTCCTCCAGCAAAGATTCAAAAGGCGGTACAGCTGGCAAGCTACCACGCCATGTCCCGCTTTCAGCATCTCGACAGAAATCCTATCAAATCCAGCAGCCTTACCCAATTTCATACTACTCAATGCTTCCACAATTTCTTCCATACTTATGATGCTTTCATTGCTTAGTTCATTCCTTTCCCAAGAACTCGTTTGTGCTTCCATATCCTCTTTTTCATATAAGCTTTCAAAAATATCTTTCCATCTTTTTACCACACATTCTTCTCCTTTTAGAAAACTGCCATCCTGGTTTCTGATATTACTGAGTTTCGATGATGTTTGTTGACCTCTCACAGATTTTATAGATTTCCAAAAGAATTTTATATTCTGCTGGAAATTATCAGATAAACTACTATTAAATTTATCCCTATCATTCTCTTTCTCTCTTTTTATAACTTCTTTTGCAACTCGTTTATACCTTTTATATTCATTCTTTGCCATTTTTACATCCTCATCCGTTGCCCTCTGCATTCTTTGATTCACCTTTGACGTCAGCCAGTCCAACCATGCCTTCTTCTTGTCGGACAATGCTTTCATGACTTCTGCACACATTCTCTTCACCTTACATCCTTGGCTTCTTTTATTTACCCCACACACTTCTACCGCAACTTCCACTAGACCTTCCTTAAGCGTCTTCCATAATTCTTCAATCTCACATACTTCATCTAAATTTTTAAATTTCTTACTCAATTTACTCACGAATCCTTCTTTTATGCTCATCTCTTGCAAATTTTCGACTTTTATGCGCTCTAGTACACTTACAGGTTCACACACACGATGCCGCCACCGTTGAAACAGACCTCTAACTCGGCTGATAACCAAGAAGTGATCTGTATCAATCCCGGCACCGCGGTATGCCCGGGTGTCTAAGACTTTATTTCTTAGTCTTGCATCTACAATCACAAAATCAATCATAATTCTCTGATTTCCTTCATGTCTCGTAAACTAGTGAATATCTTTGTGGTCAAACATGGTGTTAGTTACCACAAGATTCCTCTCCAAACATACTTCAAGCAGACTTTCTCCATTTTCATTCACTCGCTTGTCCCCAATCTTTCCCAATACACTTTCATATCCATCACGCTTCACTCCAACCCAACCATTAAAATCACCTAACATTACAATTCTCTCGTTCCGTTTGCTCTCAAACTCAGAATATATCACTCAGAATATCGCTCACACTCTCCCAAAATGCCTGTCTCTCACTTTGGTCTCTTGAAGATCGGCGCCACCGCGCATCTTGCGGAGCATAAACGCCCAAAACAAAGATGCGGGTAAGTCCAACCTTCAACCTCAACCAAAGGAGTCTTGGGCTCACACATTCATAGTCAGTCACACATTCATTCATTCTCGCGGACAGTAGAACACCGACATCCTGGCTCGCTGTACTGGTTGTGGCTATACCTGACCAGTAGGCTGTATAGGGCCCATGTGTAGTGGTGTTACATCCTTTCCTCTTTGTTTCATTCACACACAAAACATCAAGTCGTCTTGCTCGCATCATCTCGCATACCTCATCAATTTTGTCTTTCATTCCTCCTCTAACATTCAATGTAGCAAAGTGGCTATCCCTAGCCCACTTTCCGCCTCGATGGGAGACGAGACGTTACGGGTTGCGAACCACATCGCCGCCATTCCGGATTTTTAAATTTTTAATATCCATTGCGTTCCCACGAGTGGCAAGGGAAATTCAAAGTCCGCCTAGACAGAGCCCCGCTTGTCTAGGTAAGGCTAGCCTTATTCTGGGGTCGCCCGGTCCCAGGGCAGTCAGGCACGTTACGACTAGGCTCGCCCCTAGCCACGCAGCTCATCGGCACGGCAACCTTGGCTTGGCGGAGAAAGGATGGGAAGAGAATAAGTTAGGAAAAGGATTAGAGGGTAGGAAAAAGGATGAGATAGGAAAGGGGCTAGGATAGGGTTATTTTGTCAAAACCTTATGTATTCCAAACCTATAAAATATCCAGCAGCCAGGACAGTTGTTACACGCTTTGTTATCTCTGCAGTCCGAGCAACTCTTAAAATGATAATCTTAAAATGATAATTTAAATATTATGGAGAATTTCAACTTAATTCGATACGGTTCGGGTAGTTCGGGTGGCTAGAACATTGCGTTGGTTAGGCAAAGGTCCCCGTCTCGAATCGAATTGTCTTTATCCACTTTATAAAAAAAAAGAGAAATTTAGCAAAATAATTGCTAAAAAAAATTATCCAACTTTATTTCTCATAAGAACAATAGTTCACTTAAAATGAGATTAACAATTTTGTTTTTAAATAGTTGTATATAATGCCTCTGGTGTATTACAAAGAGAATATAATACTGAATTAGAAGCGTTACACAATATTAAGGTATAGGTACTCATCAGGTATCTTAATCAAGGATGGTTATTTCCTTGCACAAAGGATTAGTATTGCCATTCAAAGTGGAAATGCTGCCACTCTTCTGGGAACGTTTACGGTCAGCGATGATGTGGAGGAATTTTTTGACGCGTTAAAGGTATGTATATTTATTTAAGTTTAGTTAGTTGTTTCTTTTTTAATTTTTAGCGTAAGATTTATATTAACTGAATATTTAAATTGTTCCATGAAAAACATATTATAAATAAGTACATATGTTGTCTTGATACCTTAACAAATATTACAAGTCGTCATCCAAGAATCCAAAACAAAAATTACATCAATATATCAATTTTTATTGGTTTTTTAGGCTATTGACAATTTTTTAATCAACCGCATAATAGTTGCTTTTCATCAAAACTTCATATACGCATCTCTATAGCAACCGCTTTCGGTAAAGTCACCGTGTTGCTTTGAAAACGATTTTAGTTTTAAATTTGAAGTCCATTGTGCTTAGATAATACCAATTTCACGCGTATAAAGGACTATCGATACGAAAGTAGCTGTCAAATTTGAATCATAATGGATATCGCATCTATGACGTCATTTCAGTTGCCCAATACAATACAATACAATATCGGACTTTTGGCGCGAAGATGAGCAGTGACGCACGTTTGTCGTAAATTATTTTCAAAAACTAGTGTAAAATTCGTGTTTTTGTGTTTAATAATGGTGGAATATTATACATTAAGAGTTCGGAAGTGCATTAGTTAAAGAAAGTGATATATTGCAATGAATAGCGGTGTTGTTTGTGTTAGTGCCAAATATCCATAGAGAGCCGCAATATGGGATCCACTGCCTTATTGGGGCACGGACTAGGACCTAGGATTGAGGACTTGATATCGACAAACGACTAGACAGGACTAAAACATAATAACAAGAAAATATTAAATACTGATGACTAGGCTGTATGGACAAAGTTTCCTTTGCCTGCCCAAGATGGGCGAAGACAACTAAAAAAAAACAAAACAATATCTTTATTTGTGTAACATAGGTACATAAAGATCTTATTAATTTATTTTAAACGCCATGTTTTGTCGAGTGGCATACAAATACTAGACATAGTTATATAATAATAATAATAATGATTAATGAGAAAGCGAAAATAGTTACATTAAGAGCAGTAGTCTAGTCAGTAAAAGTAAACAGGCTGTGCTGCATTATTACCCAAATTTCCAATTATCTATACTTATTTACATTTTACAAATATTATATTATTAACAAGTATTACAAGTCATCTAAGAATTCATTTATTGTATAATAACATTTGTCCAACAAGAGTAATTGCAAGGACTTCTTAAATTTAAATATGGGCATTATTCTTATTTCCAGAGGTATTTTGTTGAATAGTTTTGGTGCCATTCCAAATATACTTTTTTCCATTAGGGCCGTGTTGCACTTTACATTGCATAGCATTTCAGTATATTGGCGGCGTAATGGACCCCTTGGAATTTCAGACAGTTTCTGAAATAGATTTGGATTTGCTTTGACAAATAGAGATATTTCCACTATGTATATGCAAGGTAATGACAACAGTTTAAATTTCTTGAAATAAGGTACACAACTATCTGTCATATGTAAGCCACACAAATTTTCATTCAAATACAGGGGTCTTGGCTCCGAATATGATTTTGTCCCATTCGGTGTCGAGACTCTTGGTCCGTGGGGTCCTAGCGCTATAAGGCTTTTTAAGGAAATTGCGAAAAGGTTAGTCGACATCACAGGAGGCCGAAGAGCTGGCAGCTACCTCGGACAAAGAATTAGTCTAGCTATTCAAAGGGGGAACGCTGCCAGTATCTTCGGAACCTTGCCTAAAGGGACCTTTTTTAATAATATATTTTAGTTATGTATCATATTTTTAAGGTTATATTTAATGTTAACATTAAGTTTTACTGGGGATGAAGAGTAGAAGCGTGCACGTCGCCATCCCTGCCAGCTACGGCTGCAATTCTACTCCAACACGAGTGCCACCAGGGCGAATACTGCAGGGGGTGCCCCCGAGGCGACGCGCACCAGTTCGTCCCCGCTGGTGCGAAAAGTGTGAACCAGAGCGGCGTAGGGGACCAACACCCTACACGCGCGGCCCGACACGGCGGGAAGTGGAGGATGGAGTGCAGGGTAGCTGCGCGGAATGTTAGGGGAGGAATGGCAGATAAGATGAATGAGTTGATGGATGTTATGAATGAGAGAAAGTGAGATGTAGTGTGCTTGACAGAGACCAACCGCAATGGCAGCGAAGTCGTGGAGTTCCCGGGTGGGGTGCTCGCGCTATGGTCTGGAGTACCAGACAGCGAGCATGGCAGACGGGGGTTGGAATTTTGTATCTAACCTAGAATCCTCTGGATCCGTCTAAAACTTGGTTTGACGAAGATTTTCCTGGTAGCTGCTTACGCGCCAGTATCTTCGTCGAACGCGAGTGAGCTAGAGAACTTCTGGGAGAGTATGAGAGAAGCTCTAAATGTGATAGAAGGAAATGAAAAACTTATAGTATGTGGAGACTTGAATGGTTGGGTGTGTACCGCTCGCGATGGTTTTGAGTCGGTACTCGGGAAGTATGGGGATAAAAGGGTGAATGACGCTGGCAAGCTTATTCTGGCATTTTGTATGGAAAAGGATTTGTTTGTGGCGAACACAATGTTCAACCGCAAACAAATTCATATGTATACGAGGAGATGTAAGTCAAAGAGAAGCATGATAGATCTATTCCTAATGGATAGTCGGCTCCGTAAACAGGTGATGGACACAAGGGTTTATCGAGGCGCTGAACTAGGATCAGACCACTACCTAGTAATAACTAGGATAAGGGGTCTGTTCGCGGGTTGGCGTCATCGCACCGAGTGTCCTGAACCTGAGCCGACTCATAGCATCAAAAGCTGGAAGCTGCAGGATGCATCCATTAGGGATAAATATAAAGAAAGGGTAGCCGAAAAGCTAGGCAACGTCAATGTTAGTAGTGAGAATGTGGAAAGTGTATGGCAGAACCTTAGGGATAGTATGGTAAATGCCGCTGTAGAAGTGTGTGGAGAAACGAGAAGAGGCAGTAGTAATAAGCGTGACGCATGGTGGAATGAGGAAGTGAAAGAAGCAGTTCGAATGAAGAAGAAAGCATGGTTAGACTACTTAGCCTCGCGGAATGATTTTAATATGAAAGAGAGATACAAGCTGCAAAAAGTTAACACGAAGGCACTGATAGAAGAAGCTCGTGAAAGGTGCAGAATGAAAGCGGATGATAGGTTGTCGTCCAATTTCCGGGATAATGCCAGGCTCTTCTGGAAAGAGGTAGGCAAGACCCGGAGTTGTTCGGCAATCTGCAGTATGAATAAAGTGCTTAGTGTTAACAATGACGTCCTAGCAGACCAAACTGACGTCCTGCAGAGATGGAGTGAATATTATGGAAAGATGTATGCAAGAAAAGACAGAGATGCCACATCGGGAAGTGGAGCTCACTTCGATGCTCCGGATCCCGATGTCATTGAAGTCATTAGTATGAAAGAAATTGAACAAGCGATAAGAAGTATGAAATGCGGTAAGGCTGAGGGAAAAGACAGAGTTACTGCTGAGATGATCAAGTACGGTTGGTCGCGCGTCTGGGACACTCTATGTCTGTTATGCAACTTGTGCTGGCGGACGGGTGAGGTCCCAGATGACTGGCGAATAGCAGTTGTAGTACCTATCTACAAAGGGAAAGGCTCGCGCCTAAACTGCTCCAGCTACAGGGCGATCAGCTTGGTCAGCTTAGCTAGTAAGCTGTATGCAAAGATTATAACGGCAAGAATGCAAGAAAAGTCTGAAAGGTATTTATGGGAGGCTCAATGCGGATTCCGACGTGGAAGAGGTTGCATGGATCAAGTGTTTTCTCTCCGCATGATCGCGGAGAAGTTTCTGGCTATTAGCTCTGGCTAATAGCCTAATAATGGCTAAAACCCTCTGGGGTTTTCTGCACTTTTGTGGATCTTTAGAAAGCATTTGATAACGTTAACGTGAGGGAAACTCTGTGGGATTTGACAGGGGGGGATGTGACACCTCTTTTTGATGTCTGTACAGGCGTCAAACAGGGTTTTGTCATGTCCGCATGGCTGTTCATAGTGTATCTGGACAGTTGCCTGCAGAAGTTGAAAGATTGTGATATGGGTGTGAATTTGGGTAACTTTTCAGTAAACTGTCTGCTGTACGCTGATGATGCGGTGCTCATGGCCTCATCAGAAGCCGACCTTCAGGCATTAGTCACTAATATGAAAGAGGAGTGTGAAAGTAAGGGTCTTCGCTTGAATGCAAGTAAGACTAAGGTTCTAGTATTTGAAAGAGATGACGTAAGAACTAAATGCGAGATTAGGGTAAACCAGGAACGTCTAGAGCAAGTGAATGAAATTGTGTATTTAGGGAGTATGTTTAGATGTATCGGATGGAAGATGTGATTCGGATGTAGAACGGCGAGTAGCTGCCGGAAACAGAGTTAACGGTGCTTTGTCCCAATTAGTAAAGCGACAAAGCATCGTAAAAGAAGCACGACTGGCGATTCATAACGCAGTGCTAGTGCCAACTTTGCTTTACGGTAGCGAAACCTGGGTATGTCAGCAGATGCATGAAAGTAAATTGAATGCTGTAGAGATGCGATCACTTCGAAAATTGTGCGGCGTTACCTTAG
The DNA here is from genome assembly GCA_948477245.1 of Thumatha senex. Classification (NCBI taxonomy): domain Eukaryota; kingdom Metazoa; phylum Arthropoda; class Insecta; order Lepidoptera; family Erebidae; genus Thumatha; species Thumatha senex. Next base: position 29,914,641 of record OX419728.1, on the reverse strand, counting down.
GAGTCAGGTTAGGCCGAGACTTACATATGAAGACCACGTGAGCAGATTGCTCAAAAACGGAATGGTCAAAAGTACTCGGATACCCAGACGTGCTTGTATGAAACGATTGATGAATCTCGAAGAAGCGAAAGAAGTATGCATGGATTGCGAAGCCTGGCGATCTGTCCTCTCTGACTACCCCGTCAGGGATACAGCGTGAAGATAGTTAAGTTAAGTTAAGTTAACATTAAGTTAATTTATTTATTTACGTAATTTAGCCACACAAGTACCTGATACATCTCTTCTGCATTCTAAATATCGAATCCCTCTTTGCAGAACGGCCCCAGAAAATAATTCCATACCTGAGTATGGAGGCTACTAACCCATGATACGCAACAAGAAGCGTTTCCGGGCCTACTACCTATAAGCCGACTGACTCAATCGCGTGCATAATTGTTCTGTATGTGATTTCCAAGTTAGTTTATTGTCAATTATTAAGCCCAAGAATTTAATTTTTACAGTATCATCTATTTCAGATTCTTTAAAAATAATACCAGTCTCTGGAATTATACACCTTTGATTTAAATGCATTATTTTAGTTTTCTTTGAATTGATTATCAGATTATTTCTATTGAGCCAATTCGTTATGTCAGATAGGGCATTTTAAATGTCATTTTTGTATGTGTCCGGATCGGTACATTTTATAATAGCCGAACTGTCATCAGCAAAGAGGACCATCTCACTGTTCATTGCTTTTGGAAGATCGTTGATATACACTCCCGGACTCTTGAATCGAGCCACCTTACATTCCCGGGCCTAAAAGCCCAATACACAAAAAATATACAATATAACAAAAAAGTTTTTATGCATTTTTAATGCTGGCATATTTCATCGTCTTTCCCGTATGTATTATTCCAAATTTGAATTTTAGAATTTAAAATAAACAACAAAAGCCGAACGTGGTCACTGATTTGAAAAAAATAATGACTGTTGAAAGTTGCTTCTGAAGCAATTTAATGTCGATTTGGTTTGAATTTTCGCAATTGTTGTTAACCAAAGTTTAGTTATTTTTCTATAATTTGAACCGTTTTTGGCTATAGAATTATGGATACTTCACCTGAAGTAGCCGCGCAAGCTGTAGCACTTCTTCAATGTGGGCTATGTCAGCGAGATGTGAGTTCACAACTTCACATAAGTCGTTCCGCTGTTCAAAGAGTGTATCACCGATACATGGAGACTGGCGGCTTCGTTCGGCGAACAGGAGGACCTCGTTACCGAGTGACAACGGCGAGACAAGATCAATACATTGTCACTACTAGCTTACGAAATCGACGCCTTAACTCTGTTCAGATACAAGAACAGCTCAGGGACTTTCACGGAGTGGCTGTAAATGCTCGGACCGTTAGAAGGCGACTTAATGAACGTGGTTTAAAGCCCCATAAGCCAGCCAATGTACCCAAATTGACACGAGCACAACGAATAGCCCGTCTAGAGTTTGCGCGCGAAACTCTAAATTGGACTCGACATCAATGGAGCCAGGTTCTCTTCACAGATGAGTCCAAGATAATGCTATACGGTTTAATGACGGAAGGAGTAAGGTGCATCAAAAAGTGGTGTAAAACTGCATCAAAACATTTTTCTTCTACATACATCTTTTATAAGTTACAGTACTCCAAACCAAAAAAATCAAGGTGGCTCGATTTAGGTGTCCGGGAGTGTATATTAAGAACAGCAGCGGCCCTAGTACACTGCCCTGTGGCACACCGTTTTTTACGATTCTAGGTTGTGACAAGTATGTAGTTTCATAACTTTTTCACCCACTGAACTTAGTTAATACCAAAATTGAATTTTGACATCTGATTGGAGCAAATCGCAATCAAACTGATATCCATTTTAGTTACATAATATGCGGCAGGACTAAATACTAAGAAAATATAAATACCAGGCTGTATGGACAAAGTTTCCTTTGCCTGCCCAATACGGGCGAAGATAACAAAAAAAAAATTAAAATTGTCAATGTCAGACTTCAGTGAGCGAAAATCTCCGTCGCCTTTTGATTGTATTTTTCTAATTTTCATTTTTCATGGTTGTTATTGGCCTCATAGTGAAGAAACGTCATTTTAATTGTTATCTTTGATTCCACTGACAACAATAGATTTTCCAGATGGTTGGTACTGAGTTTGTGATAGCAAGCTTTGTTTAATGCTGAAATTACAGTGTAACTTGTTATATTGTGTAGTTTTCATTATGTGAATACTTTCTCTTGTATCGGCTGAGTGATTATATTGCAACATCAAAATGAATCCCGCGAACGATTCCGACGATGAAGGTGGATGTATGCTGATTAACTCTTCTCAAAACGTAATAATAACGGGCGCTTACAATGGCATACCACAAACTCTTATATTGAATTTGATATCGTGGATTTGCCTCATCGTATTGTTTGCTGTACTACGACGAACTGCTTGGAACTATGGCCGTATGGCGCTTGTACAACGATCAAAGAGTAGATGGACGAACTTGTTCTATCGTGGTGGCGATGGCGGTCCACTTGTTAATAGAAGACGCAGTACTGATGAATCTGTCAATATAGACGATGGATTTTGCACCTGGCTGCCTGCAGTATTCCGTTTGACGCGAGAGCAGGTGTTGCTTAAGTGTGGACCTGATGCAGTGCACTACCTCTCCTTCCAAAGACATGCAATAACTCTTATGTTTATTGTCACCTTGGTCTCCATTGGAATAATATTACCTATTAATTTTCAAGGAACAAATCTGAATGTTGATTCGAGTACTTTTAGTAGAACAACCTTGTCAAATGTTACTGGAAAATCCAGTTGGTTGTGGGTCCACACACTGATTAGCATTTCCTTCCTACCAATATCTGTGCTTATAATGAGAAGGTGTACAGGTCGTAAGCCAGTCCCAAAATCTATGACAGGGACAATTATGATTACAAATTTATCCAAAGCCGACAGAAGTGAATCTACAATCAGAGCTTATTTTGGGCACAATTTTCCTCATATCCAGATTGTGGATGTTCGTCTGGCTTATAACATCAATCAATTGAATGATGTATTGGAGAAGAAGGAAATGGTGACTGAAGCACTTGTATACACCGATACTTATTACAAGAAAACTGGCAAAAGAATTACTGTCAAACCAAAATTGTTTGGAGAAGAAGTTGATGCCTTGGAGTACTATACAGCTGAAGAAAGGAGGCTGAAAGATGAAGCAAAAAGATGTCGGGCCATGGTTATGAATGATCCTGTTGGCATTGCATTCTTAACTCTACCGTCATACCAGCTTGCGGAACATGTAATTAACCATTTTAATTTACACAGAGGTTGGGTTTTAACACATGCTACAAATCCATCAGACATAATTTGGGAAAATTTAAGTGTTCAGCCTGGTGTTTGGTATGTAAAGGCCATTGTGGTCAATTTCTTTTTGTTTATTGTATTATTCTTTTTGACTACTCCTGCAATTGTTGTCAACCTTTTTAATTCTTTTGTAGCTAAACCAGATTCTCTAGGAAAGATCACAACAGTTATTTTTGAATTTCTTCCCACCTTACTCCTATGGACCATGGCTGCAGTGATGCCTGCTATTGTATCATTCTCTGACAAGTTTCTCTCCCACTGGACCAAGTCACAGCAAAATTATTCTATTATGACAAAAACTGTTTCTTTTCTGTTATTGATGACACTGATTCTACCATCTTTGGGCCTTGCTAGTGCAGAAGCTTTTGTTAAATGGACTTTCCACCACGAGAACCAGACTATGCGTTGGGACTGTGTATTTTTGCCTGACAAAGGAGCATTCTTTGTCAATTATGTTATAACTTCAGGCTTTATAGGTACAGCATTGGAATTAATCCGATTCCCTGAACTGTTTCTCTATGTATGGTATTTGTTGCAGTCTAAATCTAAAGCCGAAAAGAGTTATGTAAAGAAAGCCATTTTGTATGAATTTCCATTTGGAGTCCATTATGCCTGGAGTCTTGCTATTTTTTCTATTACAATGGTATACAGTCTTGCTTGTCCCCTAATTGCTCCTTTTGGTTTAATCTACATGATGTTAAAACACGTAGGTGATAAACATAATCTGTATTTTGCTTATGGTCCTTGCGATATGAGTGGTGTGGGAGGGGGCAGGATTCACTCAACAGCAGTAAGGCTTGTCCGTATATCAGTTCTATTGTTACTGATTAATATGGCAGCCTGGGCGGGTTTAAGAGCTGGGTTTGAATCTAGGACCATTGTCTTAATTATGTCTTCGATTGTCGCTTTCGGTACGTTTTTGTTACTGAGTCCTTTCCCTAGCTGCACACCTCCAGCTCCTCTACAAGAGGAGTCCAGCGTAAGGTTCCCTGAATACGTAGCACCGGCGCTCACGAAACCCTTGGATTCGCCTCTTAGTACCACTCCCACGACCCCAGATTACGGAGCTTCGTCACCTGTCACCACTCCGTCTTTCAGTCCCGAACCGATAAATATATAAATTAACGAACGAATTAGTGATAATTATACTGAATTTTATCAAGTTCTTTTATCAATTGCTTTTACTCATTGCCCCATAATATAATGTATTAAGCGATAAGCCGCAACATACATTACGGAAGTGACGTCTTTTTACTTATTTATAACACGCGCCGACCGAGATGTTTTTTTATATAAATGTAAATAAATAATATATTATTTTTATATTAAAAAGTAATTTTAACGGTAGCTCCTTGAATCCTATGTTTTGATATTTGGTGTTCACGAAAAAAGTAATCTGAGGTAGTTATGCTTGTTAGACATACCTGAGTACTCAATAGTCAAGACCTTATACAGTCGCGATATTTTCTAAATCACATTATGAAACTAATTACAAGCGGTTGGATATAGTTTATATATATAGGTATTAGAAGCACCAATTCTAAATTTTCAATAATAGGTATCAATAGTGTAAATATTTATAATTATATATGGGCACATAAAATACACAAGATATATAAAAAAATAGGCGCCGGCATTAGACTAGTGGTTCAAGCGTTGTGAACAGAAGTCATGGGTTCGATCCCTGCCTGCGCTTTAAACACTACGTACTAATGTGAACCCACACCCAACATAAGTAATTACTTGTTAACTAGAATAACAGGACAATCGGTAGCTAGTGTTCTTTTAAAAATGTGCAATTTATTTCTAGTAACATACTTTATGACTTCCTTCTGATTTACTTTCCAGACCAAATTGATTTTGTGATTGTTTCGTGGCTGTCATATATTTGTATGTTAACTTAGTAACTTATATAATAGTTTATTATGCTTTATTTTGTATATACCTACTTAATGTGATATCTTTCAAGTTCTAATACCATAATTAACTTTAATAAACTTATTTACAATATATTTTTGAAGTTTTTCTGTTAACATATCATCATACATCGCCAGTTACCATTAAGGTTGACAGAGTGGTTCGCAGCAAGTGGAAACACATATATCCACACAATAATGTGTTTGCTCATTGCAGTTCCCATGGAAACACTACTGAGTTGGTAGACGAGAATACATTCCGCTCGATCAAAATTGATTTTTATTGATTAAAGAAAAAGCGGTTACGAGCGCTTCAAATGTGCTAAGAATTAATGTTTTTTATACTTTTGCGATTTGCACTCGAATTTCCTACTATGTGACCCCGACGGCTTCGCCCGTGAAATACTTCATTTTCCCGTCACACCTAGGTATGTAATCCCGTCCTTTATAAATTCTACAATAGTATATTAAAAAAAATCCCGATTTGTCGACATTTATGATGACTAGGGTAGACGCTCTCTAGGGTAATAGCGTGATGATATATAGCTTATAGCCTTCCTCGATAAATGGACTATCGAACTAAAAAAAATATTTCAAATCCGACCAGTAGTAAGTAGTATTAAGCGATAAGCCGCAACATACATTACGGAAGTGACGTCTTTTCACTTATTTATAACACGCGCCGACCGAGATGTTTTTTTATATAAATGTAAATAAATAATATATTATTTTTATATTAAAAAGTAATTTTAACGGTAGCTCCTTGAATCCTATGTTTTGATATTTGGTGTTCACGAAAAAAGTAATCTGAGGTAGTTATGCTTGTTAGACATACCTGAGTACTCAATAGTCAAGACCTTATACAGTCGCGATATTTTCTAAATCACATTATGAAACTAATTACAAGCGGTTGGATATAGTTTATATATATAGGTATTAGAAGCACCAATTCTAAATTTTCAATAATAGGTATCAATAGTGTAAATATTTATAATTATATATGGGCACATAAAATACACAAGATATATAAAAAAAAAAGAGCCGGCATTAGACTAGTGGTTCAAGCGTTGTGAACAGAAGTCATGGGTTCGATCCCTGCCTGCGCTTTAAACACTACGTACTAATGTGAACCCACACCCAACATAAGTAATTACTTGTTAACTAGAATAACAGGACAATCGGTAGCTAGTGTTCTTTTAAAAATGTGCAATTTATTTCTAGTAACATACTTTATGACTTCCTTCTGATTTACTTTCCAGACCAAATTGATTTTGTGATTGTTTCGTGGCTGTCATATATTTGTATGTTAACTTAGTAACTTATATAATAGTTTATTATGCTTTATTTTGTATATACCTACTTAATGTGATATCTTTCAAGTTCTAATACCATAATTAACTTTAATAAACTTATTATTATTATTTATTATTATTTATCTATCACGCCTTATCCCCGAAGGGGTGGCAGAGGCATATATATTATATGCCCACTTTTCACCATGTGTATTCCTGTCCCACGTAATAGGTGGTGAGCCCATTGCCGTGTTAAAATAGACAGACGCAGGTTGTTGCTACCTGCTGTTGAAATTTTTAAGCCGCCCATAAGGCCTTCAACCTGGCTTAACGACTGCCCATTTATTGGCAACCGGGACCAACGGCTTAACGTGCCTTCCGAAGCACGGAACTGGGGTGGGTCTAAAGGGCCGAATGAATTTAATAAAATGTGTCTATTTTAGATGTTAAATTTGTAAGAAATTTTGAACCTGTTGCCTTTTTAGTGAGGTGGTAACAAAAAGGCTAAAAGGTCTTATGTGCTAGACACTCATTAGCACGACCAATTAAAGTCCTGGTAGTCTCGGTAAAAAAAAAATAATAATTTTTTTCTGGTAGTAACTTATTTACAATATATTTTTGAAGTTTTTCTGTTAACATATCATCATACATCGCCAGTTACCATTAAGGTTGACAGAGTGGTTCGCAGCAAGTGGAAACACATATATCCACACAATAATGTGTTTGCTCATTGCAGTTCCCATGAAAACACTACTGAGTTGGTAGACGAGAATACATTCCGCTCGATCAAAATTGATTTTTATTGATTAAAGAAAAAGCGGTTACGAGCGCTTCAAATGTGCTAAGAATTAATGTTTTTTATACTTTTGCGATTTGCACTCGAATTTCCTACTATGTGACCCCGACGGCTTCGCCCGTGAAATACTTCATTTTCCCGTCACACCTAGGTATGTAATCCCGTCCTTTATAAATTCTACAATAGTATACTAAAAAAAATCCCGATTTGTCGACATTTATGATGACTAGGGTAGACGCTCTCTAGGGTAATAGCGTGATGATATATAGCTTATAGCCTTCCTCGATAAATGGAATATGGAACTAAAAAAAATATTTCAAATCCGACCAGTAGTTCCCGAGATTCGCGCGTTCAACCAAACAAACAAACTCTTCAGCTTTATAATATTAGTATAGATATGTTTAGCTCCCTGCATTCGAGTCTGTATGAAATAAATCTCTAAACTCCGTGTACTGGTACCCCTAATAGGATACAGTCAGCTTGCTGTTCAAAACACACTCATTGAGTGACGATAAACAAAAATTCATCCTAACAAAATAAAATTAAGCACTGTGATAGGCTCAATTACTTTGTTATTCACACTTCTTAATGACTAGGTGACCCCCACGGCTTCGCCCGTGACATACTTCGAAATCCGACCATTAGTTTCCATTCATTTTTCGTTCCTGGGATTAGCGCGTTCTACCAAACAAACAAACTCTTCAGCTTTATAATATTAGTATACATGTAAAAATTAACTTTGCTATGAGTATACAAGAGTAATGGGTAATTGAAAGTATTTATTACCTTAATTTTTTTTAGCGCTCGTGGCCCCGCAGTCTCAGTATTCTGTAAACGATCACTGAGTTACGCAACTTTCACTATGGCTGGTCCTCGGATGGGTGACCACTTTGTGGCATTTACATTTGCGAGCGTTTCCGTGCTTCGGAAGGCACGTTAAGCCGTTGGTCCCGGCGGTTGCCAGTAAAATGGCAGTCGTTAAGCCTGGCCAAGGCTTTATGGGCGGCTTGAAAATTTCAACAGCAGGTAGCCACAACCTGCGTCTGTCTATTTTAACACGGCAATGGGCTCACCACCTATTATGTGGGACAGGAATCCACACGGTTAAAAGTGGGCATATAATATGCCTCTGCCACCCCTTCGAGGATAAGGCGTGATGGATATTTATTTATTTTTTTATATACCACTGAGGAGGCATACAAGGGTACGACCCACCTGATGGAAAGTGGTAACCGTAGCCTATGGACGTTTGCAACACCAGAGGTGCATCACTCGCGCTGCCGACCCTTTATAAACCTTCTAAGACCCCTTTTGAAGAACGTAGACGTAGTAGACGTTCGGGAAAACCCAGACAGGGAGTTTATTCCACTATCTAATAACTAATACATTAATGGTGAAAAGTGGGCATATAATATGCCTCTGCCACCCCTTTGGGGATAACGCGTGACGGATAAATAATAACACATTAATAACTAATTAATGTGTTTTGGTATCGTTGAAATAGTCGATGTCGCTGGAGACCGCACGGCTCCCATTACCATCACGGCATCACTGCACTGCTTCAAAAATCAATAGTTGTTAGATACTCGTATAAGACTTAATTATGGAAAGTTATGGCGAAGTAATGAGACTGAGAGCCAATATCTTAGTCAATAGCATCTATCTCAACTTTTTGACTATTTTTTTTGTTGACACTCCAAAAACACTCCACATAGATCCTGGTATTATGCTAAAAGTGAGTTACTAACGATTTGAAAAGTCTTTTTCTGTCAAACCATCCTATGAAAAGACTCATTAAATTTTACGATAATCAGTTTACTAACAGCAGTGTTATAAGGGCCTTTGTCACGTACATTATTATGGATGCAGGCGTACGAACAGTGTTCAGACATATATTCCGAGGTCATTTCCGAAATCCGTTCTATTATAAGACGCTAGTAATATCGTGTCGAGAAACGTGACGTTACCGTTAATTTTACTTGTTGATTAGCGCTCGGCGCTGGGTACTCTGTGTTATTCGATTGAGTGCCGATTGTTTGTATACGTTGACTCACCTAGGTTGAGTAGAATTGTAATTCTGTTATGTTCAAGTTCGGCAATAGGTCTGTTGATACAATACCTCTCCTTTGTGTATAGTTTAACTGATAACTCTTGACAGTCCATTGGTAAAAGTGTTACTACTGAACGTTTCATAGCCAGAGTCAGTACCTCAAGACCGTCGTCGTCATCATTATTATCTCAGCCGATTGACGCTAACTGCTGGGCATAAACCCTTACTATTATAATATTCGGTCTTTTACCGTTCTACGCAGTTGCCACTCGAGAACCTTTGGACAGCAGTGACCGTCAGTTCATTGAGTAATGTGATCCACCCGCTGCCACTTGAGCCGGGCTGGCAATATTCTTTGATTGAAGACTCTGTAAAGACATAGCGATATTTTGAAAGAAAAGATTCTGTAGCATTCCAAAAAATCAAACGAGATGGATTCGAGAATTGACTTCTGTATCAAAGTTGGCCTAATTTAGTTACTAAACTGACAATTAAGACATTGTGGCAATTTTGTAGAGGCATCAATTACAACACCCCGATGTACTGACAATAAAATACTGTAGAGACTAGAGATTGCAACGCCTTCCTGTCTATCGGAATACACCTTATAGAGTTTCGGTCATTTGTGTGATAGTGTATTCGTGTGGTTTATGGTGCTAAAGCTCTTTCAGGAACCAACGTGTTCATGAGGATAGCAGTCCGCTGGATCTAAGAACAACATGATTCGTAATACTCTCGTGTATAGTTTAGAAAAGAGATAGATCAGAAAGGTTCTACCCTTGTCCTTTTTTCAAGACGAGAACCAATACACTGTACACTCTTTTAAACCAGTTTTACCTTTAGAACATTTGCTATTATTTCATTGTAACGGGTTCCTGTATTTATGTCGAACCGTAGAACTATCTAGTATAGAAAGAACCTCTTGAGGATAGTGCTGCCCTGAGTGGTATACTTTATCGTGTTCTAATACCTTATTGTAGAAAATGCAGTTATTATACAACCGAAGCTGAAGTGGTTCATACGATTTAAGTAGACCGTGACCCCGAATAAATGAAAAGCGTTACGAAATTGTGAACTACTATTGAAACCAGAGCGGTATAGTTTTAACACAGATCGCTACTAAAATGTTTCATTATTATAAGAATTTCTTATAAACATAATAGGTAGCTCCCATTTCATTTCCCTGCCCCAAAAATACAGGATAGGTGATTAAGCATTCCTTGTTAGTAACCTCTTTACACAGGTAAGATATCTATGACTACTACCTATTTATATTATACAAATTAAATAGGTAGAGATCTCATTATGAGAGGACGAAAGATGGTTTTACTAGGCAGATTGCTATGCGTAGCGTTAAGATCTCTCTAGGGACATCCACACACCCTTTATAATTCGTGCGTCCCATCTAACATAGATGCTGTTTTCTCTTTTGGTCCTGGTTAACTGGGATTTGTTAGTATTTGAGGTAAATTCGAAGAAAGTTTCCCTTCACCTATTTTTGGATTGGCAATGAGGAGATAGCCAAAGCGTTCGTGGCCCCGGGGACTCAGTGTTCTTTAAACGATCATTGTGTGAAGCAACTTTCACTAAGGCTGGTCCTCAAACAGGTGACCACTTTGTGGTATTTACGTTCGCGAGGGTTTCCATGCTTCTGAGGGCACGTTAAGCCTTGGTCCCGGTTGCTAGTAACGTGGCAGTCGTTAAGCCCAGATGAAGGCCTTATGGGCGGCTTGTCATATAAACGTTAACGTCGTTAATTAGGGATGCCCGTCCAATGTAATTATACTTATGACTTTTAAATGAAAATATAATGTATGTGGCTTGGTACAGAATTATGAAAATAAATGAATGAATCGTTCCACCTAGCAAATAGCGCTAGCGCGAAGCGCATTGAATACAAAAGCACTCTTAGAACTGAAGTAGGTAGAGGAAAGTAACTAAATATGGGCTACCATTTTACTTTTCGGTAATAATTAAAAAACTATTTCGAAATCAATATTTTTATATGATATATTATTTATACATATATTTTTAAAGGGGAAGTATGGAACAGGTATTCAAATATGGGCTATATCCCATTTACACATTAAAGTTTTACTATCTTACATTAAAATAACAACAATAAATGCTTATTTTGTAAGAGATTAAATCACTTTGGTTATTGTCAGAAACTACATTATTTTTACGTGTGTCTCCTGAAAAAAGTTGCTGACAAAACATACACTCTGCGTCTACAGAGTCAGGAGCTTCTCGCCCTATTATGACATTTGGTTCGATGTCTGCATCATAATTTCCTCTTTACTTTCACTGTTAAATATTTCATTTTCACTAGCTTTATTTTTAATTTTTCTTTGCTTTCCTTTCTTTTCTTTAAGTTTCTTGTCTCAAACTTTCTTATCTTTTCAGGAAGTTCCGTTTTCTGGCTTAAACGTTGCAAAGATCTTGGTACTTTTTGCTGCTTTTAGGGTACCCATTTTTTATTTTTAAGTGTACCTAGACATTTAGAAATTATATCCAACCACCTAAGTGTTAAATATGGGCTAACCCAAATTAGGTACATAGTCATAGCCCATATTCGAAATTATTAACCGAAATAAACTTGACCTAATACCAAACAAATCATAGACCACAACCATTTAATAGAGTTATAATAAAATTAATAAAATTGAACATTTGTTTTATAAATTAAGCATGTAGTTACAGTATTCAGCCTTCATTTTTATAAGAAACATAACACAAGCTTACGTACCTTACAAACTATTTTAACTGCGGCGAAACAACATACACCTGTCGCGGTGACAGCTTTCGCCGGACTGTCGAGTTTCAGTGATTGCGAGGTTTTGGAGATGAATGCGACAGAAAATAGTAGATTGTAGCGCCTCACAAATTGTTTTTTTTTTAGAGAAATGTTTCTAGCCCATATTAAAGCACTAGCCCACTTTTAGTTACATTCCTCTACTATTTTATAATCTGTGTTATGTAAAAAAAATCAATAAAAAAGTGTGTATATTAATATTAATGACCTCTGACGCAGTACTAAGGTGTCTCTGTAGTCTCTGTACATTTGGTAAGAACAAAGGTTGTGTCATCGCTATTCGCTATGTAATCTGTGAAGGGCGACCGGTTCCTTGCTAAGTATTTCTATTTTATTACATTTCATTAACTCAAAGTGAATCGGTTATGGTAATAATGACGAATATGCGTCAAAAGTGTATGTAATATGGGATTTGAACAACGAAATGATTTTCAGAATGAAAAGGGATCCAGACTCTGAAAAGTGGGTTTCAGATGAAACTAGAAAACACGTGTAAATGATAATAACGAAACCCCGTCCTGTACAACAACACCTACACTGGTGTTGAGTCATAAAAAAATGTGAGCTTCGAGAATGTTCTTATTATTATTTCCTTTATTAAATAAATACACATATAAATTACATTTTTAAATACATTATATAAAACAAATCTATTTAAAAATAAAAAAAATAGTATCCCACCGGTATCGGGTACAGGGACCAAGCTACCGGTGGTCAGGGCTGCAGAGACAGGAATTTCCGCACAATACGTGCCGTACCTAGAAGAACCGCCTTTTGCATCAAGCCCTTGACCCAACTGCCTAACGCGAGCCTCTTAAGATGTTGGTCGAGGCTCTTGGCGATCAGACCATGTGCCGATACAACTATCGGAACAATAATCGCTGAATCCACATCCCACATGTCGACAATCTCGTGAGCAAGGTCCAAATATTTTATTTGCTTATCTTTTTCGGCTTTTACGAGATTCTCGTCATGTGGTATGGTTATATCAACGATTAATGCGAGGCGTTCTGACCGATCTATTACCACTATATCAGGCTTATTCGCTACAATAGTCCTGTCAGTGATAATAGATCGGTCCCAGTACAACGTGACACGACCATTTTCTAGAACTGGGTCGGACACATACCTATAATACGGTACCTCTGAATCGACAAGGTTATATTTCAGTGCAAGTTGCTGATGGACAATCCTGGCTACTTGGTTGTGCCTATGCAAATACTCGCCGTTGGCAAGACGAGAACAACCAGATATTATATGTCTAAGAGATTCACCAGGTAGGTGGCATGCCCGACATATGTCAACCGTACCATCTCTCAGAATATACTTCCGATAGTTATTCGTCATAACAACTTCATCAGTAATTGCGCAGACAAAACCCTCGGTTTCGCCAAATAGATCACCGAACCGTAGCCAGGAGACAGAAGCTAATAAATCTACATCGGGCTTATGTAAAGCCCGATAAAACCGTCCATGCAGTTCTTTACTCTGCCATATCTCCTTGCGATCGTCAGTACTTAGTATTAGTGGTTTGCGCCAGTTCTCTTTGGCAAGAGCGAGTGGGGTCAGTCCATTATCTATTGCCACCATATCCCTATGCATCATCACGTCAGTACGAAGAAAATATTCTCTAAGGTTGCATATCTCACGGTTATGCAAAGTTTTGGCATTTAAAAAGCCGCGACCTCCACATTTCCGTGGGATATACAACCTCATTACGGAGGAACGCGGGTGATGCATTCGATATGCTGTCAATAGTGAGCGAACTTTCCTATCCAGGGAATCTAATTCGGTTTGAGTCCATCTAAGTATGCCGAAGGAGTATACTAAGACTGGCATAGCCCACCCGTTGATAGCGCGCACCCTGTTTCCGCCTGATAAAAGACTTTTAAGTACCTTTTTTAGGCGGCCCAGGAAACGCTCTCCCAACGTTCGTTTCATGTCAGTCTCAATAATACCCAATGCCTGCGACATACCCAGATATTTATAGGTTTCAGTTGCGGAAAGGGATCTAAGTTTTGTAAAATCTGAAAGTTGTACTCCTTCAGATTTCACAATCCGCCCCTTCTTAACATGCATAACAGCACATTTATCTACACCAAACTCCATTTTGATAGAGTTACTAAAAGTTTCAGTGACCTTTAGTAACTCAGTCAAGTGGGATTCGGTGGAGGCAAATAATTTCAAGTCATCCATGTAAAGAAGGTGCGACACAACTTGACCTCCTCTCTGAAACTGATACCCCAGCCCTGAATTCTCCAGTAAAGTACTGAGAGGATTCAGCGCTAGACAAAACCATAAGGGACTCAAACTATCACCCTGGAAAATACCCCTCTCAATCTTCACAGGTTCACCATTCCCAAGAACCTGACACCCTGGATAAACAAGAGCCGTTCTCCATTGCCCCATACATGCCTTTAAGAAGGTGCATAGAGTTGTATCAACTTTATACAACTCTAGCACCCTCAACAACCACGTATGAGGCACTGAGTCATAGGCTTTCTTGTAATCAATCCAGCATGTTGCCAGATTTCTCCGGTTACGGCGGACCTGCTGATTAATGGCCATGTCAAGAATAAGGAGTTCCTTAGTACCACGTGACCCGCTTCTACATCCATTTTGAGAGTTGGACATTATAGAATTATTTTCAATGTGAGTTGTTAATTTGACTCTCAAAATGGATGTGAGAAGCTTATAGACCGTAGGTAAACAAGTTATTGGTCTATAATTTTTAGGGTCCGTAGTACTACCTGATTTATAAAGGAGGTGAGTGATACCTGAGGTCATAAAAGATGGCAGCAACCCAGATTCAAGTGATGTTTGAAAGCAAGATGCCAAACAGTCATGTGAGCTATGGAACCATTTAAGCCAAAAATTGTGCAGTCCGTCCGGCCCAGGTGACTTCCAATTGGGTAACGAACGAACTGCACTGGCAACGTCATCAGATGTTATGATTATTGGTTCCATTGTATGTATAGACTCACATGACAATCCGACATCCCGCATCCACTCATCCTCTGTATGACTAACAGGCGCCGACCAAATACTTCGCCAAAATGTGTTTGTGGCTTCAGTATAAGGCAGGCACATGTCAGTCACACGAAAATCAGGCTGCTCCCATCTTCTATACACCCACCTCTCATCTTTTTGGAACGAACGATTTTGATTATAGCGATCCACTCTCTTCTTGTATCGTCGTATACGATTTGCCCACGCATAAATTTTCTGCTTCAGATGGTCAATACGTTCCGTGACCCGTAAAGAGTATTCGCAAGGACTAATATCAGTCCCCGCAAATGCCCGAATCACGAAACGCATTACTTTTGGGCGTGTATTACCCGCCCTGAAGCAGCACAGCTTGCCAATGAGCACCCTAGTCTCGGCGATACGACGCTCAATTCTGCATTGCCAGGCTGGAACAGATTTTGGTCGAATAGCTGGTTCAAATTGTTTAAATTTAACACCAGCTACCCGACTAACTGCAACAGCCGCGCAATACAGAATTGAGTGTGCATCACTTAAATCTAAACAAGTGTCAAAATAACTTGATAAAACCGAGTCCAGGGTACACACTAGCACCATGTTCTTTTTATGCGTAGGCAAACGCGGTAGACGTGGACGATTCTCAGGATCAGAAAACCTATACTCAGTAATCGTTCGTTCCAAAGTACTCCTTAATTCATCACTGTACTGGGTACTTACTCTTGTAGCAACATTATCCAGTTCTTCATCAATGGAATTGACAGGTTCTTCGTCATTATTCATTTGACTAACTACACTAGGTTGAGATGAAGAAGGGATGATGTGGCTACATTGTATTTCTGAACGAAGCCTCTCAAGTGCGGCGTCATCTAACATGTGACAGCGTTGAATGGCTCGCACTTGATCCGATAGCCGTTGTGCCGAAACGTTGACCGTTGGTTCAAGTACCTATTATTATTATTATTTATCTATCACGCCTTATCCCCGAAGGGTTGGTAGAGACATAATATATGCCCACTTTTCACCCTGTGTATTTCTGTCCCACGTAATAGGTGGTGAGCCCATTGCCGTGTTGAAATACTGTGCTAATAAAAGGAATTGGTTCTTCTAGTTATTTTATTTAGGCTCGTAGCCTAGCGATCGATATCTCAGCGTTCTATAAACGATCACTGCGTTAATCATCTTTCGCTATGGCTGGTCTCGGATGGGTGACGACTTTGTGGCGATTCAATTTACGAGCGTTTTCGTGCTTCGGAAGATGCGTAACGTCGTTGGTTCTAAATTACCTTTTACAGTATAACATTTCTTACATACATCACACTTATAAGGTTTTTCACCAGTATGTGTACGAATATGTTTAACTAAAGGTTGCCGTAACAAGGCATTGAGAGTGCTTAGCTTATGGGGTTCGTTCAACTACGCTTAGTAGAACGATCCCCATAAGCACTCTCGATTAAAATGTATCGAAGTAAGCATAATAATTGTACCTACCAGTATCTAGTTTATTGTTGTTTATTTGGTTAAAGGCGCTAATCTCAGGAACTACTGGTCGGATTTTAGAAATTCTTTTTGTGTTAGATCACCCATCAGAAAGACCATTTTTCGAGGAAGGCTATAGGTCATCACGCTACTTCCGCGGAGAGCGGAGCAGTAGTCATAAATATAGACAAATCGGGCAAATTTTAATGCATTATTGTAGAATTTACAAGCGAGAGGATTAAATAGGTGCGACGGGAGTTCAAAGTAGGTAGGTATGTCACGGGCGAAGCCCTGTCACCTAGTGTCATAATTATATATTACGCACGTTAATTGACTTGATCATGGAAGACTTGCCACTTAATTGATATCTACATTGTGAATCTTCGATAATATGTATCTACAGTTTGAGTCATCATCATTAATAACATATATGACGTGTTAGGTGAGTATGGAAATCGCTCGCAATTTAGGTCAACGATACCTACTGCCATTTTTGTTTTAAGATCTGTTTACCTATGTAGTCGTTTTGTTTATGCAAATAATATAGTTTTATGTATTGTTACCTGATTTCTATATTGCCAGCCCATTTCCTTTTTTCCAGTGTAATAAAATGTTATAATCCCAAACAGCTACTATTTAGCATTGCTGCCCCGCGTTTGCTGACCTTTGAGATTGCCATCGACTCATCGTGGTATGTTTATGGCTTATTTTATTGATGTCATGGTAGGTATGAAGCGCTCGTGGCCCAGCTGACACAGTGTTCTGTAAACAATCACTGCGTTAAGCAACATTCGCTATAAGTGGTCCTTGGATGGGTTACCACTTTTTGGAATTTACATTTGCGAGCGTTTCCTTGCTTCGGTTGCCTGTAAAAGGGCAGTCGTTGATCCTGGTTGAAGGCCTTATGGGATACAAAAATTTCAACAGCAGGAGCAGGTCGCCACAACCTGCCCCTGTACATTTCAATACGGCAATGATCTCACACCTGTTATGTAGGACAAAACTGCATACGGTGAATTTGTGGGCGTATAGTATGCTTCTGCCTACCCTTTTTGGGGATAAATATGTGTGTATGATATGTTATGACCAAGTAAGTCTTTGCAAACATTCTTTCACCTCTATAATATTATAGTACCTACATAGGTAGGTACTTACAGATTATAAATTCAAAAACAGCATTTTGCAACGAATCTCAGGATCCAAGTATAGGTTCAAATTGAAAAAAATATTTTAGTGTAGACAGCCCGTTTTTGAGATAGGCTAATATAGGCTATATGGCTATACCTATACCTAACATCTTGCTCCGCCCGATAGGAGCGGAATAGTAATCAAAAGTCACGAAATCGGAGTTAGGGTAGAATGGGGTTTCGGACTATACCTACCACAAGCGAAGTTGTGGAGCATAGTCTTTGATATGCAGGTGAAAGACTGAGTTTGCCCGCGTCACCGGCTGTTTACACAAATGGTAACAGTTTTTTCTTTTAACTACCTATCTGTATATTTAATCAACTAAGAAAGTATACGTCATTGCGATAATTTGATAACCTTTCAAAATACAAAGGGAATGTTTAGGTCTAATTTATAATTATCTGGTTTTGCGTGAATAAATTAATATTACATTCGTTATCAGCTGCTATCAAAATAATTGGTCAGTCTGGGTTAGTCATACCTGGCACTCGGACACTGTCCCAGGGTTACTCCCCATTTCCATACCTACTTACATATTTTTTAAACTGTTTTTATATCTTTTCTATGTTTAAAACATTGTAACTAAATTATAATTTTGTAAATTCTAATTTGAAAATGAGTTTTATCCATCTTATCACGTAATATTTCTTATCGAAAGCTTTTATTTTTACAAATGCAATCTAATCTGAGTTCAGTTAAATTAGCTTAGTACCTACTTAACGCATATAATTCGTCACAATGAGATAAGATGACCACCGGTCTAATCTTCACACTAACTCCGAAATTGGACAGGTTAGTGTCTAGTTCATAGATTAGTAAACTACTACTGGATGTACTTACGGATGGAATTTTCTGGAGTTGTTTACATGGTCGCCTTTATCCCCAAAAGGGTAAGCAGAGACATAGTTAAAGCCCGCATTTCACCTTAATTTTCCTAGGTGGTGAGCCTATTGCCATATTAAGGATGAACAAGTTAAAACGTCCTAGTGAACAAGCTAGTTATGGCGCAAGTTTTTGCTTTCGGTGATGACATTTTTCAACTTGATTTAACGGCAAGGGGTACTTACCATGTAACTGGCATAACGTGCGTTTGAAAATACGGAAACGCTCGTAAATGGAAATGCCAATAGTGGTCACTGATACCAGGACATACATAGTCATACATACATACAGGATACAGGACCAAACCTAGCGTACGATGCTTAACGCATCCAATAAAAATAGATCCTATGCTTCAAATCCAGGTAAGGCTTGGAAGCAACTGTGAATACACTAAGATGACAAGAGAGACAGGCTTGAGTTTGTAAAGTTACACATCCTTGTAAGCTGACTACGCTCGAACTGGGGGCCAGGCAGGGCCAAGTCTACTAATTCAATCGCGTCAGAAGAGAATTTAGAGAATAGAAATCGTCGCTCAATAGAGAGCCGACAGAAAAATTTACAGTTTTCGTAGTCCACTATTAAAATTGCGCTCCAATAGAATTCTATCGGTTCGGTCGACCCCGCCTTTACCCCGAAGGGGAACGCAGAGAAATACCTACTATAATACACTGCCGACATTTCACCGTTTTCATTACTTCATCAATATTTTTTGTGTTCTGTACTGCAATACCATGTAGCTGCGTACCTAGTTATTACCTAGGTACTACCACAGTATAAAGAGTAAACCTACCAGTAGCGTTACGCTTTTGATGTCGACGAAAATGCCGACAACGTCTAGACAGTGATGCTTGTAGGGTTGTCACAAGTATTCAAGGCTGATATTATTTATAACTTATTTATTGACTCACAATAAGCGCTGTGGCCCCGCTGACTCAGTGTTCTGTAAACGATCACTGCGTTAAGCAAAATTCGCTATAGGTGGTCCTTGGATGGGTGACCACTTTGTGAAATTTACATTTGCGACCGTTTCCGTACTTCGGAAGGCACGATAAGCCGTTGGTCCCGGTTGCCAGTAAATGGCAGTCGTTAAGCCTGGTTGAAGACCTTATGTTCACTTCAAAGCGTCAATGGGCTCACCACCTGTTCCGTGGGACAAAAATGCATACGGTGAAATGTGGGCGTATAGTATGCCTCTGCCTACCCCTTCGGGGATAAAGGCGAGACAATAGTATGTACGTATGTATGTAATAAACTATCAATGCCTTAATCCCCATAGGGGTGACAGAGGTATATCTCATACTTCTTTTATTGTTTAACGCATTGATCGTAAACTGGAGGGTAAATTTGAATTTGGGAACTCGTAGTGGGTACCGGGAATATTAATCAGATATGGGAACGGGAACCTGAACCGGGATTAGTATGCCTCTGCGTACCCCTTCGGGGATTAAGGCGTGACAATATGTATGTATGTATGTATGTATGTAATAAACTATCAACGCCTTAATCCCCATAGGGGTGGCAGAGGTATATCTCATACTTCTTTTATTGCTTAACGCATTGATCGTAAACTGGAGGGTAAATTTGAATTTGGGAACTCGTAGTGGGTACTGGGCATATTAATCAGATATGGGAACGGGAACGAGAACCGGGATTGGGAACTGGGATTTAGAAGTGGGAATGGGAAATGGGAACTCCGAGCTGGGGATAGGAACTGGGAGATCGAGCACGTGTGAACCTTTGTCATCAATTGTTTTCGTGATTAATATGTTGAATTTGTCTCCGATTCTAATAGCATAAGGAAAAAATAAGAAGAACCAAATTCTATAGCGATACAAAGTTCGGTATATGGTATATGTATATTATTACTTGTATCTTATAAATGACTTATTGATAAATATTTTCTGTTTTTAGATTTAGTGGTCTTAAAAATCATGTTGTTGAACTTTAATACATAAAAAATTCTCATTCTAATGTACAATTTCAACAAAAAAGTAATCGGGACCCATGTACATGGTTTATTGAATTAAATCAATTTCATACGCTCTCATAATGAGCTTCCTATTTTGTTTCCAGTAAACGTAAAAAAGGACAAATTATTCTCATTTGCTTCGTTTTCATACGATGAGGCGTATTGTACAATCGATACGCAGTTTTGTTTGTGATTTTCTACACACCTTCGCAACAAATAACCGCAGACATAGTGGAATACGTGCCTTTCAGGAATATCGTACAGTCTTGTGAGGTTCTCTTGTAGTTGTGATTGTTGAGACGAACGCCGAATAGAAATTCGATGTAGAGGTGTGATTTTTGTAAATTCTGCAAATTGTGTAAGTATACTGTCGAAATCTTCGGTACAATTGGTAGCATCTGACAAATTAAGTATATGACATAAAAAAAATTTAAGGAATGCCCTGGTGTACTGTATGCAAGTAGGTTCTCGACAATTTCCACCAGCTTGCCTCACGAGCCCAAAGAAATTTTCCAAGCAATCATTGTTAATTCTTCTTGTAAATATGTAATCGTATCCCTCAGACTTCAAATCGATACATAGAAGTCGAAACGAATTAATTGTTGTAATGAAGCAATTTATGAATTTGATTCTATTAGTAACATCGCGGCCATTATTTTTATTTATTATTCTAATACTATTAAATAAAATTTCTGAACTTTTTAACAATTCTTCTTGGACAACAGTACCCCTATATGGTTTTTTTATACAGTTTTGGTGAATTAATGTCACTTGAATTTAGTAAATCAAAAAGGTTGTTTATGATTTCAATGAACTCGATTGTACCATTAGAAACTTGAAGAATGCCTGCCGATTGGTAACTTTTTAAAGCTGCTACTACAGAGTTGCTGAAAACCTGGACGGCTAATCTAACCTTTTGTTTTTGGAAACTATTTGGCTCTATATGCGCATCTGTTAGGCGAGGCGTGGATCGCATATCTTTAATTTTATCTAAAGCATACATGTTTACTATATCATCCCACTGAACGATTTTTCCATCGAACTTAAAATTATAGTTCATAAGATTATTTCGTATACATTTCATTAAGTGGGGAACATCAAAAATATAGTAAATCTTATAACCATCAATATCAAAACATGAACCTTCAGTAGAAAACCCTAGTGATAGAAAGGGCCAAGAAATCTGAGCCTAGATCGGACACGAAAGCACGTATATTAAATCCTAGCTGTAAAAGACGTTTAACAGTGTCGATTATCCATGTTTTCAATTGATCATCAATTTTAATGCTGGAAATAAAAGAAAAGCTAATAGGTTGTTTCCACTTTGATATTATGCCTCGAAGCATTAATGTTAACGCATAACCTGCAGCTACAGGTCGTTGTTGTCCATCTACTTCATGTAATCCTAATATTTTGTCTGCCTTGGTATTGATAAGTTTAGTTTAAGGCTCATTTCATCCATACAAAGCACGCCCTTTCTTTGGATGACATATTTTTAACAACAACAGTCAAAACATCCCACATTTATTAAGAAAGTTTAGTTTCCATTGGCAGATACATTTTGGCTAAGGTTGATTTAGATGGCAAACAAATTGTCATTGATAAAAATCTATAAGCGAGCGGGCTCATATAATACATGTTTAAGCAGAATAATTTAAAATCCCTACTGTATCTATTGTTTTAACAATGTGCTTTCAAATATATTTGGGTTTTTATAATCCCGCTTAACTTAGGATCCAAAAACTTGTCGCAGGGTATTAGAAATTGCTCTTTGGTGACGTCTTTAGATTTTTCAGTGCTCAGTTTAAACTTTTTGATGGACATGGCCAATTTTCGTCTAAGTTTCCTTTTTCGAGGTGAATGGTCAGTCAATTTGGCTGGTGTCAGAGAGCTATGATCTGTTTGTTTCAAGGTAGTACTCGTAGATCTTGCAGCTGTAGATGAAGTGCTAGGTAAATCATAATCTTTAGGACATCTTTTAGCTTTCAACGTACGGCATTTATCACGGTAGAACGCCATGTTATATCACCCAATATTTTTATTTTGCGTTCAGTTTGTGTATGTATACTTATTTTATCCGGCAAAAGTAAGGTTGGTACAGCTGATCTCTTTAGAAATCTCTTTCCGTACATTCTTTTTTCAAAATGTAAACTACAGATGTATATATTCCTGAAACCGATATTTTATTTATTTAAATCGGGTCTGCTGCAAGATTCTACCCATAATCGGCATCTGAAAAAATTAATTAAATTAAAGCTTTTTATTATTTTTTTATCTATCACTAATTATTATTTTGCAAAATAAACTCAAAATTCATACTCAGCATACCAAAAAACCCCTTATACGATACCCAACACGAAATTTTATGACCACGGCGCGGCATCTATATTGGATTGCAAAATAAACTCAAAATTCATACTCAGCATACCAAAAAACCCCTTATACGATACCCAACATGAAATTTTTTGACCACGGCACGTCGGCCCGGCCTATTTGGATTGCAAAATAAACTCGAAATTCATACTCAGCATACCAAAAAACCCCTTATACGATACCCAACATGAAATTTTATGACCACGGCGCGGCGGCCATATTGATTTGCAAAATAAACTCTAAATTCATACTCAGCATACCAAAAAACCCCTTATACGATACCCAACACGAAATTTTATGACCACGGCGCGGCAGCTATATTGGATTGCAAAATAAACTCAAAATTCATACTCAGCATACCAAAAAACCCCTTATACGATACCCAACATGAAATTTTTTGAACACGGCACGTCGGCCTTATTGGATTGCAAAATAAACTCGAAATTCATACTCAGCATACCAAAAAACCCCTTATACGATACCCAACATGAAATTTTATGACCACGGCGCGGCGGCCATATTGGATTGCAAATTAAACTCGAAATTCATACTCAGCATACCAAAAAACCCCTTATACGATACCCAACATAAAAATTTTATGACCACGGCGCGGCGGCCATATTGGATTGGAAATTAAACTCGAAATTCATACTCAGCATACCAAAAAACCCCTTATACGATACCCAACATAAAAATTTTATGACCACGGCGCGGCGGCCATATTGGATTGGAAATTAAACTCGAAATTCATACTCAGCATACCAAAAAACCCCTTATACGATACCCAACATGAAATTTTATGACCACGGCGCGGCGGCTATATTAGATTGCAAAATAAACTCGGAATTCATACTCAGCATACCAAAAAACCCCTTATACGATACCCAACATGAAATTTTATGAACACGGTGCGGCGGCCATATTGGATTGCAAAATGAACACGAAATATGTATTCAGAATATTAATAACCCCATCAATTTATACATGATGATTTTATAACTACGATTTACGACGCGGCAGCCATTTTGTAAACGCTTTCTAATAAAGATAACTATTCAAACGACATGAATATACCTTACCTTTCTTCCGTGTGCGGCAATTGATGAGATCGCAGATCCTCATTTTTCCGCGATGATGACTTGCAATCTCTTACAGCACAATTCGTATGCACCATTTTTATTTTTCGGTAATTAAAATAAGGAATTAAAGAAATCGATACAATATTAGAATAATTATAGCAAGCGGTCGTGTATGCGTCAGCCCTGAAAGAATGTCCCGAGCTACTAACAAAATTTTGTTCGCAGCTCGGGACAAGCCCGCCTCCGTCTCGTCCCTTGTCCCCCGCACGATTGCTCTGTCTAGACAGCTTCGTCGACCGACTGTATGTCTTTCGGCTGTGGTACTACTATATTTATGTACCTAAACATATGTATGTTTTTAATCAGACAATAAATTTATTGTTGGACACTTTTTACACAGGGTCATCTAGCCCAAACTAAGCTATAAGCTTGTACTATGATGATGATGATCTAGACTACTGATAAACATACCTACTTATATATTTATATCACACAAATATTTGTTCTAACCCGGGAGCTTAGCGCGGCAGTCGAATACACTACCAGTGCGCCACCGAGGCAGTGCAATATATCGATTGATCAAAGGGTGCTAGCTGACCGTCGCCGCGTCGGTTCGATTACTTGAATTTTACTATTTGAAATTGAATTCTACTTGCTCGCTATCATTTCGCATCAAAACACACGACGTCCCCGGGTCCGAGCTATCCTGTTCGAGTTCGATAACCGATGACACTATTTAACAAACAAACAAGTAACTAAGTAAAGTAACCCAGAATAATTACCTACTTTATAGTTAATCCGTGAATTTAATCGTTTTGTGAATGTTTTTACAATCGGTGTCAATAATTAAATGGATTAAAAGAACTTTTTTCTTTTATTTAACGTGCGGAGTCGTCATGGACTTCACATTACCGTGAGCTAGCGGCGAGGTGGGTATGTCGGACTCCTACTGACTAAACCGCACGATGTCTTCCAGTGCCTTGTGTGCTCGACGACCCGGGTATTCCCGTGGAGGATATCCCCGGGATCTCGAAGGCATGGCCGCTGGGGGTCCAGCTACTCGGCTCATCAGGGGACGTCGATTAAAAGAACCTACTCAATATAATTTACTTTTGAATGTTTTATATTTAAAAAAATAACTGACTATGATGGTCACTTCAAGAAGCGACATACATACAATACAGTACATATTGTCGCCTTTATTATCGAAGGGGAAGGCAGAGTCATACTAGACACCCACAATTCACCGTACGCATTTTTGTTCTACGTAATTGCTGTGTTGAAATGGACAGGCGCAGGCTGTGGCGAGCTGCTGTTCAAATTTTAAAGCCGCCTATAATTAAATTTTGCTGGCAACCGCAACAGCTTAACGTACCTTCCAAAACACAGTAACGCTTGCAAATGTAAATTATGCTACGTATCTTTTTTCAACGTAAACTCCCATAGCGTGATGAAGGATTCCTACTGACGTCGTCGTACAAATACATACAGATGTCACTGGCCGCTAAGATTTTGTGGTTGGAAAATGGAAAAATGAGATACCTATTATAAAACATTTTATTGTTCGTATAAATTATTATTAAAAAATATGTTGATGTACAACTAATTGAGTAAGATAAATCATTGCTAATACAGTATGTGGACACTCAACTGTAGTGTATGACTATGGCAGTCACCACAACTATCATAGCAAGGTAAAGTTCATAAAGTTGATGATAAAGAAATCAAGGGGACAGTTAGTCCATAGCTAAACGATCAAAGACCATTATAAAGTATCATTTACTTGCTACCTCTCAAAGGTTTCTCTCGCCTTTATACATAATGTTTGATTTATTTAATATTCCTTAGGTTGTGTGTTTTATAACAATTTACATAAAACAAAGTCCTTTTAATTATACTATTTTTAACTAAGAAGGGTACACGGATTTTATGATCATAGATTTGTTGAATTTGTCTCCACCATGAATTGCAAACAACCAAAAAAGAAATTATTTCTATCATACATTTTCTATGAAACCTGATTCTGTGGCGGTTCAAAGCTCGCCGAGAGCAATACGTATAAAAATACAATAAAAAATCAAGAAGAAAGAATTCATTGAGTAGAACTGTGTCGCATTGGACGCGATGTCGCGATACACAAACAATAATATGTTTTTTCACAACCCATTTTACTTCGAAAAGAAAAACTTGGAACCTTTATAAAATCAAAAAAATATTTCAAACTGATTGATGATGTGAACGCAACGCCATTTCTACTTCAAATACTGGGATAAATCTCAACATACAGTATTAACAATGACTTAATTAGATAATAATTACTTATAATTAATGTGACTTTTTAGGTTTCGATAATTTTTCATATTTGCTCTTAGATGAGAACCAAAGGCCGAATGGGATAGCCAGGGATGGGAGAGTCATCACTGCAAAAGCAGCCCAGTCCAGGATGTGTGAAGAGAATTTGCGGTCGTAATCCTTGAAGGCTACAATAGCGCCCTCACCGGGAGAACTGCTGATTGCCTGCTGGACCTGAAACAGCAAAATGTTTTAATGAAAACACACAATCATGCAATTTGCTCAAATAGCTACAGGTGCTAATATGTCTACTTTATCAAGTGTTATTCCCAGATGCTTCCAATTGTTGTATATGGTGTCCGGAGTACCTGGGGCACTTTAGTTTATTCAGAAAGAGGTGGATTAATTTGTCAGTTTCAAGTGGGTCTTGATAGCCTAGATGGCAATGTGTCTGGCCCGGCAAACCAAAAGACGCTGGGTCAAGTCCAGCTTGAGGCTGAACATTTTACTACTGTAAATTTGAGATATAGTTAGCATGTTAGCATGATAATTGTTTTTACTTTTATTAGCACTTAAAGCTCTTACACCCAGGCATTGCTTCTAGCAGGTGAATAAAAGCTTATAGTATGGAATTTAGACAACTTATAAACAGTACTTGGATTTGGAGAATGGGGTCAGTTTGGCATTGTTGGGAGTGTATTAGTGCACAACACTACCACAACATTAGCTATCCAACATCCCAACCCCAAAAGGGGCTCGAAATCCTCATCTGTATGGTGAGGCCCACACAACTGATTAACATGAATTACAGATATAGTTTACCCAAACATTATCAAAAAATATCTTTGGTGAGAATCTCTCTCATTCTCATTTGTCTGCCAGATAAAATAAAAATAAAATAAAAATATCTTTATTTTGCATAGACCATTTTAACGGCGCTTACAAAATGTCATACACTATTTAAAATATTTAAAGCGACCACCGGCTCGGAACGCGGCCCACCTGAGAAGAACCGGCAAGAAACTTAGGAAGGTTTTTTTTTGATGGCCTATTTACAATTTAATATTATTTCACTTTGCCAGCAGATCATTTCCAGGCGTCCCTGTCCTGCAAATAGTCTGTAACGGAGTAAAAACCTTTTTCACAAAGCTTGTTTTTAATAAACTTTTTAAATTTATTTAATGGTAAATTTCTCAGGTCACAGGGAAGCTTGTTGTAAAAGCGTATACAGTTACCCTGGAAAGAATCGCCAATCTTATGTAGTCGACTGTGGTGGACTGAAAGATTATTTTTATGTCTAGTGTTTATATTATGTTTATCACAGAGTTTAGAGAACTGTGATAGATTTTTCTGGACATACATAAGATTGGCAAAAATGTATTGTGATGGTACGGTTAGAATATTTACTTCTTTGAATTTTTCTCGGAGAGAAACTCTGGGGCCCAAATTATAAATAGCGCGTACAGCCCGCTTTTGTAGAACAAAAATAATATTTAAATCTGCAGCACTCCCCCAAAGGAGAATACCGTAAGACATAATACTATGAAAATAGCTGAAGTAAACCATTCTAGCCGTATCCACATCTGTTAGAGTCCTGATCTTTTTTACAGCGTATGCAGCCGAACTTAATCTAGAGGCTGTCTTTTCTATGTGTGGGCCCCACTGCAAATGGGCATCAATAGTTATACTGAGGAACACAGTTGATTCTACAAACTCTAACACTTGTCCATTTAGTTGAACATTGGCCGCAACTTGTTTTACATTTGGTAGAGTAAATTTTATACATTTAGTTTTATTTTCATTAATGCAAAGATTATTTGAGCTGAACCAATGAACTACTCTTGCAATTGCATTGTTTACATCGTCATAGTTATCTAATTGTCTTTTAATTTTAAAAATTAATGAGGTGTCATCTGCAAACAAAACAATCCTATTCCTATCCCCTACATAAAATGGTAAATCATTAATATAAATGAGGAACAAGAATGGCCCAAGTATCGAGCCTTGCGGCACACCCATTGTAACCATGGATCCTACAGAACGTGTACCATTAATATCGACCCTCTGTATTCTATTGTTCAAATATGAAGACAGAAGGTCGAGAGCTTTGCCTCTTATTCCATAGTGGTGTAATTTTTTGCACAGCGTTTCATGTTGAACGCAATCAAAAGCCTTTGATAGATCGCAAAATATACCTAATGCATCGTGCTTGATAGTACTTGATAGTACTACTAGAGTAAGTAATCACTAGACCAGAGGTTCCCAAACTTATTTTGTCTACTGCCCACATCAATACTAAAACCTCCACCACCTGCCAATGAGATTGATTATTGAAACGCAACTTTATAGTATTCAGACAGAGTATCTTTTATTCAAAATAAAACAAACATAATCGATTCTTATATAAAAACTAATGTGAAGGATGAATCTGATGCTGTTTAATAAGTTTGTTGATATCAGGTTCCAATTTACTCAAGAACAGCCGCAAGTCGCCACATTCGGTAACATGCAAACGATTTCTCTTTTTAGTAAGCAGCGTTACCACAGCACTAAATCCACGTTCACACAAATATGACGATGGAAATGCTATCAAGAATCGTTGAACGATTGACCACAATCCAGGGTACAATTGCGGGATCGGTTTTTGTAGCCAATATTCTTGATAGCCATTTTTGAACTTGATTTTTATTTCCTCGTTTGTTGTCACTTCTATAAGTTCTTCTTCCAGCTGAGGTGAGATTGCTGTGTTGACATTTGAAAACGGATCTAACACCCAGCCTAGTATTTCCAAGTTCAAAATGTCCTGGTATCGTTCGGTGAAGTCAATGTGGAGGTTTTCCAAATGTTGGCAGTAGACAAACAAGTCGTCGTTACTGCAGGATACTGATGAATTCGGAAAATTGTGAAACTCACGTCTGCCCATATTCTTTTTGTGTAGAAGCAGTTTGGCTTCGAAAGCAGCAACGACATTTTTTGTTTTAATTAAATTTAGTTCATCGCCTTGCAGTTGGAGATTCATGTTGTTGAACAATTTATACAGGTCTGCCAAGTAAGCTATATAATTTTTTGATGTAACGAGCTTGTTGCGCAATTCTGTATCTTTAGTTTCCAAGAACTCTATCACAGAGTCAAACAGGTTGTAAAATCGTGTCGGACAATTGCCTCTTGATAGCCAATGAACCTCAGTATGAAGCAACAAACGGTTGGAATCTTCGTCATTAGTAACACAAAGCTGATTAAATAATCTATCATTTAAAGAGCTGGTACGGATTTTATTGACTGCTTTGATGACATATTGCAGTGATTGAAATAGTCGTTCACTTAAGTTTCTAGCAACCAAATGTTGTCTATAAATAACGCAATGTACAGCAAGTACATCTGGAATTTTATTTTTTAAGTACGCTATGAAGCCTTTATGGCAACCTGTCATAGCCGGAGCGCCATCCTGATATAATATTTTACTGATATAATATTTTTCAAGGGAATCTCTTTCTCATTACAAAACTTTTCCAATGTATTGAATATGGTTTCGCCTTTTGTTTCGATCTCTATTTATTACGCGCGAAACCGCTAATGAAAATAAAATAAATATTCCGTTGTTTATATAGGATTGCATAAGCAGCACGCACCGACAGGAATAAGACAAACATGTATTAACTCGTTTATGTCATTCGACACTCAATTGTACTCAACAAGTAAGAACAAGTATTCTATGAATCAGCCGATTGATATAGGAATGCACAAATCGGGTTATTTAACAAAAAAATTGTTAAAACATGATTGCTCGCGGTCTATTATCTACGAAAATTACCTATCTAGGAATACTAATAACTATTAAAATGCGAAAGTGTATCTATTGCCTTTTTATTTGTTTGTGTCTATTTCCGACCAATTGACATGACTTTTCTCCTATTTATTGAATATAACAGGACAGATACATAAACTACGCAGAGAGAAATATCGAACCGAGTTTGAGCAATCTCTTAATTAATATTAGTTGATGTTCACAAGTTGTAACCGAGAGTCGAGAGCTCTGTCGGTGTCTAAGAGTCCTCCTAGCTAGATGAAATTACAAATCGCCCCCCCGAAGCCTACACAACGCCCCCATTATTTTTCTGGGTCTCTTACCGCCCCCCTTTAGACCTGTAGCGCCCACAAGGGGGCCGTTATCGCCCACTTTGGGCGACTGGCAGAATGGCAAAAAATGGACCAGGTACCAAAGACTGGGCATTCTTGCATCTCTATTAATTGAGGCTATTATATGAAAAAAATTGGGTCAAACATTTTTACACAATACCATCTAGCTTAAATCAAGCTAATTTAAGTATGTGCTAGAGAATCTAGACAACTGGCAAACATACTTATATCATACATCCAAACTCCAAAACAAACATTGTTAAACCAAAAAATCAGGAATACTGAAGTCTTTTTATATGTAAATGCAATTGAAGTTTAAAAAAAAAAATTTAATACTTGAATAAAAAGTACTGACACCTTTTTAAAAGCACTAAAATAAAATACTGATAGCAACCACAATTTCTTAGAGATCCAGTCATGTATATAGAGATCAGTGGAATAGAGGGTTCCTTCCTCTCCTTCATACTTGTTTCATCAGTAGATTAAAAATCTTCTAATAATGCAACCAAATTATTATTATTATTCTTCTAATAAGAACTTCTAATATTGCAACAGAATATTTTTTATGCTACTCTATTAAATCTAAACATGCTTGACCCTTAATAATGTTGAGTGTGTATCCATAAAGTATGTACCTACAAGTGATAGTGACTTATAATTCATTTTGCTTAAGACACTTTCTACCTCTACTGAAATTTTAGCAAGTTTATTGTTAATGAAAATATGTCTAATTACTTTCCCCTACAACAGGCCATATGTTTATTTTGTAGCTCCTATAAAATATATAAAGCATTGTTAGTCCTTGTTACTTGGTTTGTTGGAACTATTCTCTGAGAACTCGCCTATTTTGCATGACATAAATAGTTAAAAATTAACATTTTTAATCACATAATATTACAAGTGAAAGTAATACATACCTCAGGAGCATCTTCACTAGCTTTGTAGATGACTTCAGCAGACGTGAAATTGAAGTAGCCGTATCTGTTGGAGCGTACCGTCACGACATGGGAAACATTTGTCTGTGGAGGTATCCTATCGATCTGTGCAGACAGCTGCCCTCCGACGACAGTAAAGACATCTGGGTGAAATCCTTCGTCTACAAGCTTCACGTCAACTGCGGGTGCCGTTCCAACATTGTACAGTGTGTATTTCACGAGGATATCCATATTTTCTACCAAATATTTGTTTAGAACTTGTTTGGACACAAGTAACCTGGCGATTGCCGGTTCATCTTCTGCTGCCACCACAGAGACAATAATGAGAACCAAGGACAACAATTTGAAACTCATTGTGTCTGAAATTTAAGAAATACAAGCTTAATTTTGCTCAGTAAAAACAATGTAGGTGATCGCAAAAGACAAGAATTATGAATGAAACTACAAATCTGTTCAATTATTTAGTGTTGCGGACAATTATTTATAAAAATATCTTTGAAGTAATACTAAATTGGTTTATCTTACCTTAATTTATGCTTATTAATAAACAATTAAAAGAAAGATTTCGGTAACCCAAAAGCTAAATCGGTGACAGACAATCATACGTGGCTGACGTTTCACTCCACGCATTCAAAATAATTGCCACATTACAAATATTTTTCACCTATATTGTTGCGTTCAGCTATTTATGCAATATAGGTTTTTTTTTTTTGAATAATGTTTATGGCATGATGCAATATAGGAATATCCACAATTCCACAGAATGTTATATCTTTTTTATGCGCCAGGGATGAAATAATCAAGGATAATCATTACACATTGATAAACTAGATATTTTTGATAACAAAATAATACTTTTGTGTTTGTTTATTGTGCACTTTAATTTTCATGCGTGCTCCTCTAATTGGTTATTAGAATTTTGAACGCAAAAAAAATAATTGAAATGAATTTAATCAAATGCTAAGCCATCACGACTTTAGGCGGGAGGAGTGTCAAGTGCAGACGCTTGCTGTATATTATTTTAAAATGGTGGTTTCTTGGACATAAAAGTTGTGTTAACGTGCTATTGTGAAAGACAATATTTTATATGCAGTGAAATGATATTTTCTCTCTTGCCGCGAAACGTCCACTGAAAACCTCAGTATAAGAATCATCATTATACTGAGAGCATGGACCAGGACCTAGGACTGAGGACTAGACATCGACAAAGACTAGACAGGACTAAATACTAAGAAAATAAAAATACCGAAGACCAGGCTGTATGGACAAAGTTTCCTTTGCCTGCCCAATATGTGCGAAGACAACAAAAAAAAAGCTAAGCCATCACATCACTGGTTTAATATAAAAAAAAATTGCTGTCAAAAGATAAAAGATATGAGTTTGTTTTCTTCTCGTAGGTTGAAAATGGGTTTCCAAGGGAATTCACAAATAATCGGAATTTAATTCGTATTTACATATAAGTGTTGTAATTTTATTTAATATAGTTGTGGTAAAAACTATGACAGAGAAAGAAGATGCAGCCAATAATAAACCTGAAAAAGAACCATTAGATGACGAAGCTTTAGAAAAGTAAGTTCTGTAAAGCTAAGTATCTTTAATTTTTCGAAATATAACTAATTTTTTTTATACCCATTGGTAATACAGGCCTACAGGTTACCTGATGGAAAGTGGTCATCTTATTCTACGAAATATTTCACCATTAGAGGTCGCTCTGTTGATTCTGGAAATGCTGAAAATGTTTCGAACTGCAAAAACATGTACTATTTAGATCTTAGCTTAGATCTAAATAGTACATTATTTATAGTAATATCACAATTTTAGAGAAATTCTTATTACAAAATTTAGTAAGATTTGTGCAACTGCAAGTAATGTGTTGAATTGATGAATCTTTATCTGAGCATTAATTCCGGTTGCACCAAAAGCTCTGACTTTTCTACTCTTCTCACTTCATTTTGCTCTGTCTGGCATCCTTTGTCAAAATCAATAACTTGCATATCATCCATTATTTATGACCAACAGACATCTTGCGGTTTTAGCACATGTGGCTGCTCCAATGAGAATACTGGAATAAAATGTAGCCTATGTTTCTTCCAGTATCTTCAAAGATTAGTGGAAACAGACAAACATATTTTATCTATATAGTTTCTCTAACTGTCATCACATTGTACCCTTGACAGGGTAGTCAGAGAAGACAGATGTGTTTAATTCAGAGTCCCGCATTATAGTACCAACAGTTTGAATGTGAGATCTAAAAAACAATATTATTCTTGAAATAGGCACATAAATATGTTTAGATACAGCTGTGATCCATAGCGATACAGTAGCAATTCCTTTATTAGGTTTGATTGATTTTTGTAGGCATAATAAATATAAACATGGTTCTACAGATATTAATGAACAAAATTATGATAAGTAATAAACAATAATTACAGTAGTAGTTTTGTAGTTATAATACTAAAAGAAATGTATTGTGTCAATTAAGTTCCATATAATTGGTTATCTCTGGTTATTTTATGTAGAAGAATTCCAAATCCCACCAAATTGTCTAGGTGTTCTGCCTAATTTCTACTGAGTCCCAGTATAGACAGAACTTATTTTGCAATAAGAATGCTGTTGTTATGCAACATAGCTCCAGTACTCTTTTTGTATATAATTTATATTCTGGGCCTCCTCTGAAAATCAGCGCTGTCAAACTGGTATTCAGTGGGGGCAGCTTTAAGCTGAGAGAAGGCCAAATTTCGCGCAGATTCTTGTAACGCATGCATATACTTATGTATGATAGATTTACTTATGTATAATTTTAAATTTCATGTTGGTCTCTATTGTTTTTTTATCACTGTGTATAATGTGTTGTTTTGTTTGTGTAAAATTAAAAAAACTTTTTTTTTTAAATTGTACCCTTTTGTTTAAGACATCTTAGCAAAGGCTACCTCAGTTCTGTAAACTTTAATATAGTTAATATGTCCTTGTAATCCTCTGGTTTCATTTACACCAGGGAAGAGTCTGCTAAAGCTTATTCATTGATTTTATTTTACAGACAAAATATTTTTGATTCTAGATTAGCTGTAGAGGAACTAATGCGAGAAGCAGTCCAGGGTGCTGCTAGAGCTGAAATTGTAGGGCCCTCTGGTTGGATCAAAGCTCCACAACAAAAAACTAATAAACGATTCTTAGTGAATACAATACGAAATGCTGTAAACTCTAATAAGTATCACTCTAGACACCATAAACATTCACACAAATCACCTAACCGTGACAGATACCCAGAGCCATCAATAAAGAAAGATAGGTCTAAAAGAAAAAATTAAAATGGAATCATATGACGTGAACAAAATATTAAAAGAAATTTTTAGTGAAAATGAAACAAACTGGAAACCTTCACAAAAGATACCTCTCATATCCAAAGAAATTGAGCAACTTAAAATAGATTTGAAAACATATTTAGATACCAATGACTATGATATTCCAGCAATTTTAAATGAGAGTGCAGAACTATGTAAAGAAAGTAATCTGCTTATCCAAGACATGCAAACATGCAGGCAGGAAATAGAAGAAGAAACAATGGCTGAAATACTCAGGTCTATAGAAAACCATAAACAATTGACCAAAGAGCTGCAACATATTAATTTTGCTACAAACATAGTTTTTGATGTAATACAATGTAGAAAATATATTAAGGAGTTTGAAGAAGGTAAACAGGTTCATAGTTTCACAAAAGCTGTGGAAGCTGTTTATGAACTTTTACAATATATTGAACTTCCTGCAGAGGGTCTCAAAGAACTAGATATATATACTAACACTAAAAACACTGCCCAAGTTATTTGGGAGGGCTTACATAATGATATACTTTCAAAATGGTCTCGTATGATTTCCTGGAAAATCATTGCCAATATTCCTAAAACTGTTATTAAAGTAAATTTAGACATAGAAAATTCACCGACAGTAATTGATATTTTAAATGCCCTTGATAAAAGCAATAAGCTTACTGAATTGGTGCGTAAGTTCTCACAGTTTTTGTTAAAAGAAGTACTCAATCCTATCATACATTTTGAATGCAAAGTGGATGATGAAACACTGGAACTATTGACCCTTAAAATTATGTATTTACCAGATAATAAGCCACCATATAATGATGTGATTTCCAATCTAAGAACACTATTTAGTTATCTTAGTCATAAGTTAAACTTTGAGTTTAAGCCCAACATGTCAATACTGCGAATGATTGGTGACGAAATCAGTTCTGACTTCAGTGTTATGTTGGAGAATGATTGTTTGATTGACACAATACCAAATAATATCAATGACATGCAATCTTATGATAGAATAACTGCAGAAATAGAAGTGTTTCAGGATTATCTAGTCTTACTCAAATTCTGTTCAGAGGAGTCTTCTATCTTAGAATATATGAAGAATATTGATAATTTATTTGCAAACAAGACAAGCAACCATCTTTTGGAGACAGCAAGAAATATAATGCTAAAGGATTTAAGTGACACAATGTCCATTGGAGTTGAAAACATACCTGAGGAAATTAAAGGACCATTTAAGAAGGCAGGTGAAGGGTTGGAAGCTTTCAAGATTCTGGATAAAACAATTCCAAATAGTTTGTTTTATTTTCCAAAATGTATGATATCGAAAACTGCCCAAGAGTTATTGGATTTGGTTTATACAATAATGGAGCAGGCTGTTCAGTGTCCTGATGTGGTGTGCAAGAAATTGTACAATACCACTAGGTTGGTTTTTGAGTTGTATGATGCAGTTGTTCCATATCATCATGAGAACTATTTGCAAACCATTCCACAACATGTTGGTGAGTTTTGTCATCATCAATCAAATTGTTAGCAAATTTGATGAAAACATTCTTTGATTTTCTAATAATTCTATTGTTCTAGCGTTATTTCACAACAATTGTATGTACCTGGCACACAATCTACAGACATTAGGAAATAAATGGTTGACCCTTATGGAAGGCAGAGATTTGGACGTGGGCTACCCTATAAGCTTCGTTGATCTCGTGCAGAAGCTACGTGACCTGGGATATAAGCACCTGGCTATCCACATGCAGCAGCAGAGGAAGCAAATCCTTGATAGTATCAGGTCTTCAGGTGCGTTATATTATATAACACCATTATTAGTTATCTTAGACCTTCTAGAGATTGTTCTCACAATAACCACACCACTTTACTCATTTTAATAATAGAAAATCATACAATCATAAAATGAAATGGTTGGTAAAATGGAAGCAATAAATGAAATACGTTCTTGAGTGCGCGAGAATACTCTAATGATCCCCCATTCCAAACAGTTGGCAGCCTAATTAAGGCTAATTAATTAAGGACACTGGGTAGCTTGTAAACGTATTGTTACATTCATGTAAAATGCAGTGCGTAATATACAGGTTCATTTTTTAAAAACAAGCTTTTATGAAATTTTATCACAGTAAGAAGGTGCGAGTTTAGTTAGCCCGTATTCAGTTGGTCACTCTGCATCACAAGGTTCCTTCCGTGAAACCTTAACGGGTGCAGTGCTGCGCTGAGTGACACTGCTCCGCTCCCTCTCCTTTTTTGCTGGGTTGCTGGCCGTTGCAGCGGCGTAGTCACGTGGCTGAGAAGCTGGCAACGTGACAGTAGTCGGTACCTTCACGGGGGAAGAGGCGGCGGCTGTCTCGTGTTCGAGGCACACGCCGCGGTCACCGCAGCGTCGGGCGAGTCAGATTCGAGTCAAAGAAGAATATTGCTTACTCAGAAAAAGTTTTAATTAATATTGTTTTGTTATAGATCTTAATTGCATTGTGGTGAAGGATATTCTAAGCGAGAACGCAGAGGCAGCTGTGCGGCAATGCCTTAGACAACTGCACTTGTTGAAAAATGTGTGGATTGGCGTGTTTCCTGCCAATGTGTTCACGAGGTAATGGGGTGTTTTGTGTGAGAGAATGAATTAGTTTTTAATTTATCATCTCTTCTCCAGGCTCAAGTCTAATCAAATAAATTACCTAGCTTTATCCACTTTTCCCCAGTTCCAAGTCTAATCAAATAAAATACCTTACTTTATCCACTCCTACCCAGCTTCAAATCTAATCAAATAAAATACCTTACTTTATCCACCCGTTCTCCAGCTCCAAGTCTAATCAAACAAAATACCGTACTTTCAGGCTAATGGCAACTTTAGTAGATATGTTTCTGGACGAGTTGATTCATCGCGTGTGTACCGTTGAGGATATATCCATGGAGATGGCAACACAGCTGACTGAAATGTACACTATTGTTGTGCAAAAGGCGCCACATCTATTTGAAGTAATTATATTAAACTAATTATTTATCCAAGATCTCGAGCCCAAGCGAGCTCAACTGCAACCAGATGACTAACAGACGTCACAGGCGACCTTACTAGGAATAATACGTAAAAGTGAAGTTCCAAATCCAGGTAGGGTTTGGAAGCAACTGGGAATGCACTGAGATGAACAGAAGACATTAATTTATTTTTCTAACAGTGGAGCTGCAAAATAGTGCTAATATCACTTGACTATTAAATAGTTTCTGATCACTTCTAACATACTATTTATTACAAAGTCGTTTAGCTGCCAAGATTTAAACTCATTAATTGAACAAGTATTCATAAAAACGAGAGTATTTTTAAGTAAATGCACATACAAATTAAATGTAATAAGCAACCGTAAAAGAATCAGTTGGTTGGTTATAATTTTTGATGAACCCGATATCGATATAATGTCGGAACTCGGAAGGGAATTGTGGCATTCCATCAGAAACGCACCAATGATAAATAGTAGGACAAATGTTACCTCCTTTTTTGAATAATGTTAATAATTATCGTAACATTTAATAAAAATTTAAAACATGTAGTTAAAATAAAATTTTGAGAGTCATAATACTACCCCTGTTCTGTTAGTAAAACTTTGATTGTGTAATTAAAGATTTTATAATAGAAAATGTTGATCATCTCGACAAAATGAAAGTCACGAAAACTTAATTTTAATCAACGGGTCCCGGAACTTAAATTTATCACATTGCTTTTAGACGGAAAGAGTTGGATTAATTCGTCGGTTTCGAGCGGGTCTCGGTAACCTAGTAGCTTAAGCGTCTAGGCCGGCAAGCCACTTTTCCACATTAAATTAAAATCATTCCCTTTGTCTTTTCAGTCTCCAAAGGACATAGAAATCCATGTCAAGTCGTGGGTTAAACTCCAGGAGTTGATATTCGTGCTCGGTGGCTCGTTAAAGGATATAGAGAACCATTGGAAAGATGGCGCCGGCCCTCTAGCGGTCCACTTCAGAAATGAGGAGCTCCGCAGTCTAGTCAAGGCATTGTTCCAAAACACGCAGATGCGTGCCAATTTGTTGTCGAAAATAAAGTAAATTATCTTCTATGTTTGATGTCGTGTCTCTCATATTAAATGGGTGTTAAATGGTATATGGTATTGTAGTTTTATTTGAAACCTAAATAATAGTATAACGTCAAATAGTTATGATTGGGATAGCCTTACGTGGCTACGTGCCGCTACCTATAACAAAAACATATTTTGGAAATCAGAATTTCAGGTTACCGTATTTTGAACAAACAACCATACAAACAATATAATTATTATTTTCCGCCACTTTACTGGGGCATACTTAATAGACGAAGATACATACATACGTACGAGTATACATATTGTGATGGGAAATATTTAATAAATAAGATTTGGCACAAAGGTCGCAGTTGCCATGCCATAAATACTATTAAAAAAGACATGACATGAGTCATGATGACACTGACAGATTGTCAACCGTCGTCGCATTTAACCTCAAATTGGAAGGGATTTTATTATAATAACACCAGGATTTATTTAGAAAATGTGCTAAGCTATATTAAAAATGAATGCTATAATACTAGCGTTGAAAATTAATAGACTTCCATACGCCATTGGAATTCGGTTCTATGCGACAACTAAGAAAAAAATACCGGATCCCGATGAAGAAGAATCGCTTCCAAGTATTTACAATATTATATATTTTTATTTATTTAATTCTATGTTGCAAAACAGTCCATTAAAGTAGTTTTAACATTGAATAATTTAATTTGTGTATAATATCCTACTAATATCATAAACGCGATAGTTTGTAAGTATGGATGTTTGTTACACTTTCCCGCAAATCAAAAAATCTACTCTATAGATGATGATAAATCATACAATAATATAGCTTACACATCAGAATAACACATAGCTACTTTTTATCCCGGGAACAAGTTCTTGTGGGGAACGGGATAACTTCACCACGCGTGTGGTGCCGCGGGCGTCAACTAGTACACATATATATAAATTCAATCAATGAATGTATATAGATACATATAATATGTGACCGGACATTGCACTACAATTTTTACAATCAGACTTGGTATCATGTGTTGCAGTTTTCCAATATCCTGTAAGTAAAAGCTCAGACCGTCGCATATATGTTTGGGGTCTGGCTGAGACAGGAGCGCTGGGTCTTCATTTGCCTCGCGGCAAGAAAGGAAGAAAACAATATAAAAACAGTTTTACTTACTGTTGGCATCCTATGCGATCAGGATTTGCTGAGCGATTTGATGTGAGTAGAATAAAAATATCAGTATGTAATTTTATTTTGGTTTGCAGCTAATGTAAAAAATATCTATTCAAAAAGGACGATGACTTGATTTGCCTTTAAAGTGCACCCAAAGGTGATGCTTTCTATACGAAACTGTTAGCAGGCTGTAATGAGCTTATAATCATCTTTATAAGTGCGCCGCAATTCGCGATTCTTTGCCGCGGAATTTTTTAATTTGCAACATCTTAGTGTTCAGCACCAAAGAAATCAAACTCAACAATTGTTGGAATAAAGACTGACTGGTACGACGCCCATAGTCGTGCCACCGGATTAGTAAATAAAAATAAATAGGAAATTAAAAACGCGCGAACTAGGTACAGCCCATGTTTTTTTGTCATAACTATGTTCAGATTATGAAGTATGTAGAAAACATGGTATAGAATGAGCTAGCTATATACTTATTCCTACATTTATAGGCATTTCTGCACAACAGTTTTGGCATGCTATTGTAAAATCTGTGTGTTAAATGAGACTCCACTAAGTATAATTTCTCAGGATCAACCAACTTACAGCTAAAGATGCTCCTGAAAAAGCAATAAAGAGCAGTCTAAACCTAAACCTCACCAAATACAAACTATTTACGGTCATTGTAAAACAATATTCCAGGTGACCCACGTAGCAGCAGGCTATGGCTTCACAGTATCATCTATAAAAACAGAGGAGCAACACAAAGTATTTGGCACTGGCATCAACACTGACTCACAGATTGGATACCACGCACCAAGGATCGGACATCCACTAGAGTTACTGCTGAGCCCTGCTCCTATATTCTTGCCATATAAAAGTTTAGAGACTACTGTAAGTAAACACTATAGATTAATATAATCTCTTTCTTATTGTATACTGCGATTCCAAACTAAGGATAGATCTTTGATCACACTGGGAATAAAAGCAATTGTGAATTTTATTCCCATCATCACAAATCAATTGATTATTATTTGCACTGTAACTTTGCTTAGTTTGGGTAGATGGCGCCTTACGTAGTCTTAAGACATAAAGAGGTGAATTCATTCATCAGTTTCGAGTAGGTCTCGGTGCTTTAAATAAATAAAATAAATATCCATCACGCCTTATCCCCGAAGGGGTGGCAGAGGCATATTATATGCCCACTTTTCACCGTGTGGATTCCTGTCCCACGTAATAGGTGGTGAGCCCATTGCCGTGTTGAAATAGACAGACGCAGGTTGTGGCTACCTGCTGTTGAAATTTTTAAGCTGCCCATAAGGCCTTCAACCAGGCTTAACGACTGCCATTTCACTGGCAACCGGGACCAACGGCTTAACGTGCCTTCCGAAGCACGGAAACGCTCGCAAATGTAAATGCCACAAAGTGGTCACCCATCCGAGTTCCAGCCATAGTGAAAGTTGCGTAATTCAGTGATCGATTACAGAACACTGAGACCGCGGAGCCACGAGCGCAAACGCGTCTGGTGTGTTAAATCAGAAGAATGAAGAGACGCTGGATCTAGTGCAGATTGAGACTGAAAACAATTTTCATGTTTAATTTAAATTAAGGATATAGATAATTTTTTTTTTTAATAAGCAATTATTTGCTAAATTTCTGATAAATTTTTAATAAAGTGGAAAAAGACAATTTGATTCGAGACAGGGATTGAACCTGTGACCTTTGCCTAACCAGGGCAATGTTCTAGCCACCTGAACTACCCGAACCGTATCGAATCAAGTTGAAATTCTCCGCCATATTTATATCGTCATTTTAAGAGTATGACCAGAGCCATCTATCGAGCTAATGAACAACTCGATACCAATGAACAGTGTTACAACTATTTTAAACATTGATGCATTGGACTCCACTCAGTAAATTGATATTTTTTTTTTTAAAGCAATTATTTGCTAAATTTCTCATAAATTTTTTTCAGTGTTCAGGTGGCTAGAACATTGCCCTGGTTAGGCAAAGGTCACAGGTTCAATCCCTGTCTCGAAACAAATTGTCTTTTTCCACTTTATTAAAAATTTATGAGAAATTAAGGATATAGTTACTAATTGTGTTTCAAAATTGTTTCTAAAAGTAATTGTGGGCTGAAATTCAGAAGTTTTTAATATATGAAGTGACATTTTAGTTGTAGTAGACTGCAGCTCTTGTTCTCATTTAAATATTTGTTTGAAATAGATCATAGGTCTATCAGCGGGACGCGCCCACACTGCTATACTCACGGACAATGAAGGTGTGTTCACATTGGGGAACAATGCCTACGGTCAGTGTGGACGGAAAATTAATAAAAATGAAGAGTATAGGGGTAGCATGGTAACACACAACATTAAAAGACTTGGCCAGGAGAAAATTGTGAATGTGTGCTGTGGACAAGATCACACGTAAGTATATGATTGCTTTTTTAAAAATATAGGTATTTTAACGATAGAATCACAATATTATTATATATTTTTATTATTATGTTTTAAGGCGGGCGTGGACTGTCTGCAGTGGGGGTCCCATTTCCTTTTAGATTAAAATTCTCAAAGGGCCTCTGCGTGTTGGACCAGTATGTCCCCATGTACGCCTACCAAAAGCCCGAATGTCTTATTATTATTATTATTATATTGATTTGTACAGCAAGAAAAGTGACATAAATTAGATTAATACTAGAAATGAAAGTTTAATACAGAGCATAAATGATAACATCTGCCCAACAGTAGAGCAAAGCCAAGGTCGATGGTGGTAAGACAAGGACTGCTGACAAGATGCGCGCGTGGTATCACGACATTCTATAGCAGTCTCTTAGTATCAATTGAGCCTTAGCAAACTCAGGCGGCTCAGGACAATCCATAATGGAATGGACTGTCGCTGCTGCAATGTGCCGATAGCGTCTAGCAAATATTTTACGAACTCATCAAACAGTCTCGTATTACATCTCTGGTTCAAGAGAAGAAATCCGCATATTATATCCACTCTAATACTTTTATCTTGTACAATATGATAAGTTACAACAACCATTGATGTTGTAACTTATCATATTGTACTCAATGTCATCCGAAATGCATACAATATGTGCTAACCCTTGAAAATGCCGTAAGGCGAAACCGGTCAGGTTGAAGTAATAAATAAGTGGAACAGCTATGCAATTCACAAATCTCGGATCCAAGTCCGCTACGGCTCAAATGTCATGGATATTCATAGAACTCGAATATCAATGACATTTGCGCAGTACCTAGCGGATTTGGATCCGAGATTTGTGAATTGCATAGCAGTACAAGTGTTTTAGTTCAAGATGTGTAGCAAGTGCCATCAATCAATTATTATTTACATTTGTATCAATAACTAAACATTGTAGATGAGTGAACCTTAAACAACTTTTCAGTTTGTTCGTAACAGAAGGGGGCAAAGTGTATGCTTGCGGTTGGGGCGCGGACGGGCAGACCGGCCTGGGCACGTATGAGAACCAGGCCGTCCCCGCCCTGGTCAAAGGTGACATCACTTCTGAGAAGATCACAAAAGTCGCCTCTACAGGAGACTGTGTATTAGCTCTAAATGGTAAGATGAATTTTTCAAGATACGTGAGTGGACGCGTATTATTACAAAAATAAGTGTTGTTATTAACATTTGCTCTTATTATTGCGCACGTAAATTTACGCTCATGGCCCCGTAGACTTAGTGTTCTGTAAACGATTACTGCGTTAAACAACATTAGCTATAGGTGATCCTTGAATGGGTGACCACTTTGTGGAATTTACATTTGCGAGCGTTTCCGTGCTTCGGAAGGCACGTTAAGCCGTTGGTCCCGGATGCCAGTAAAATGGCAGTCTTTAAACCTTGTTGAAGGCCCTATGCGCGGTCAGCCCCGCCGGGTCCCGGTAAGAGGGGAAGACCCTGGAAGAGCTGGCTTGACGTCGTAAGGGATGACATGCGTGCCAATGGTCTCACTACAGGGGATGCCGAAGACCGTGCGAAGTGGAGAAGAAAATGTAGGAAAGCGGACCCCGGGCGTCGCGAGACGCAACTGGGACAGACGCTCGGATGATGATGATGAAGGCCCTATGCGCGGCTTGAAAAATTTCAACAGTAGGTTGCCACAGCCTGCGCATGTCCATTTCAACACGGCAACGACTCACCACCTGTTACGT
Source organism: Thumatha senex (assembly GCA_948477245.1). Lineage (NCBI taxonomy): Eukaryota > Metazoa > Arthropoda > Insecta > Lepidoptera > Erebidae > Thumatha > Thumatha senex. Next base: position 29,870,392 of record OX419728.1, on the reverse strand, counting down.
GGGACAAAAATGCATACGGTGAAATGTGGGCGTGTAGTATGCCTCTGCCTATCTCTTCGGGGATAACAATATGTATGTAAATTTACAAATTGTGCAAAGACTGCCTAATGAAGGTCGCGGCAATCTGTGAATGCGAGCAATACAAGGCCGAGACCGTTGTGGCGATGTTTGGATTTGGCATTTCAGCCGATTAATGCCAAACACTGGGCGTTCGGCTGAAATTGTATCATGTAAAGTTGTGTGGCGGGTTATTTAATTTCAGTCAAACTCTACGTACTTTACTTAGACTACCTCTGTGGCGCGGTAGGAGTGCATCCGACTGCTACGGAAGAGGTCGTAGGTTCGATTCCCACCCAGGATAAAACTTTGTGTGATGAGCACGATGGTTTATTCTGTGTCTGGGTGTTATTTATCTATAATATGTATGTATTTAGAAATATATAAGTATGTTTATCATTTATCTCATTGTGTGAGTATCATATCATATCATTGTGTGAGTTGTCCCAACGATATTTATTATTATTTTAATAAGCTTATTAGCTAATACGTAATAAATGAATGGCAGATAACGTACATATATATGTTCAACAGACAGAGGCGAACTATTCGGCTGGGGCAACTCCGAGTACGGGCAGGTCCCGATGACGACGGCGCAGCAACAAGTCAACATGTCGTACGCTCTCGTTCATTTCACTAAAGGCTTAGGCAAAATCATTGACATAGCGGCGGGAGGCTCATTTTGTGCTGTCGTAAATGGTTAGTATGCATTATTTAGACTGCGTTGGTACCTATTTTTATCTTCATCTTAATAATATTATAAATGCGAAAGTTTGTTACTCTTTCACGTAAAAACTACTGAATAGATTTTAATTAAACTTTACAATAATATAGCTTTTACATCAGAATAACATATAGGCTACTTTTTATCCCGGGAACACGTTCCTGTGGGAAACGGGAACACTTCTCTACGCGGGCGTCAACTAGTTTTAGTAAACACAGAGTCTCTATAGGATAGAACTACGTATCAGCGAATTTATAGTTATACAAAACTTCTCTTTCTTGCTTACCTATTAACTAAATAAATATATTTTTGGTTATAAGTAACAGTTGATAGTACAGAATAGTATATTGTTAAGCTTTATCCTTTCGTCTTTCTTTCTTCGCGACCGATACTGCTGTATTCATACAGCTTCAGTGACTTTCCTGAGCAAACTGAGAGCCTAAGTTAACCTCACTTGCTAGCTGATGCATTTTCATAAAATTGGAACATTCATAACAAGTTACAACCTATAACTACCTATTCTCATCACAGCTTGAAGTTGTAAAAATATTATCTGGAGCCAGCACTGCAATAAGCTTTTATGAGTAGTTGTATTTTGGCTGTCTAGCCATTATTGGGCGCCACAGCCATCCGAGTGCCTAATCTTGACAATTTTGACTGCCTCAGTGGCGCAGTGGTAGTGTATGCGACTGCTGCGATTGAGGTCCCGGGTTCGATTCTCGAGTCGGAACAAATATTGTGTGATCCACAAATGTTTGTTTCGGAGTTGCCTATGCATAATATGTATGTATTGAGAAATATTAAGTATGTTTATCAGTCGTCTAGATCCCATAACACTATGGGCTATAGCTATACTTACTATGGGGTTGGCGACGAAGCGTAAAAAAAAATGTCTCAGAATATTTATTTATTACCAGGTAATAATGATTATTATTTTCTTTTTTAGAAGCCGGCGACGTATTCGTTTGGGGCTACGGCCTGCTAGGCCTTGGGCCTAATGTACAGTCTTGTCCAAACCCAAAGCACATCCCACCTCCACTCTTCGGCCGCAATGAGTTCAATCCAACAAGTATGGTAGACAAAGTAGCATGTGGCATAGGACACTTAGCAGCTATAACAAATTCAGGTAATTTGTACATGTGGGGCAGGAACCGACAAGGTTGTCTCGGCTTAGGACATATGAAAGACCAACATTTTCCGTTGAAGGTATCGATTGGGGCGTACGTTTTGAATGTGGAGTGCAGTGTTGATCACAGCGTAGCTACATGTAAGCCGTTTATGTAAATAATTTATTGTTTTAAGACTGTTTAAATATAATATACTTAGTTAATAAATCTATAATGGTTAAATTGAATTTTATTTTCCGTATAAGCCGAACTAAGCAGAACTTCTTTCTGCGAAAGTTATGTTTTGCCAAAGGGACATTCTGCGACGAAGCCTTGTATACTACCTAAAAAAAACTTTACTATCTTCACGCTGTATCCTTGACGGGGTAGTCGGAGAGGACAGATCGCCAGGCTTCGCGATCCATGCATACTTCTTACTTGTGTACTACTTACATTTTTTCTACCAATGACATTATTGTAGTGATGTTCTAGTACTAAAGTTATGGTTTATTGTAACTTTCTTGCGGCTTTGCTACCTGAACGCGTACGTTCCATATTCAGCATGGGATTGCTGACTGCGTCATGGCCCATGGGAAGGACCTAGGAAATCTTATTTTTGTTTTGTAGTTATAGTTATAATTTTTTAAAAACCATCCCTGGAGTTACTTTCTCTTTCTATTAGCGCGCTAATGAGTAATATTCCTTGAGTACTGTGTGACTTAGCAAAATGCATTTGGCAATGTTTTATTTCAATAATTGTAAAAAGCACAACTATCCAAAACTCTAATCAGCAATTTTTTTTTCAAGTTCTCTTACAGGAATTTATTTTAGTCGCAATCATACTAATTCCGTGCATATCAAAATGTGCACTTGTGGAGCCACAGCCAGTGTTTCATAATTATAAATAAAAATAAATATCCATCACGCCTTATCCCCGAAGGGGTGGCAGAGGCATATTATATGCCCACTTTTCACCGTGTGGATTCCTGTCCCACGTAATAGGTGGTGAGCCCATTGCCGTGTTGAAATAGACAGACGCAGATTGTGGCTACCTGCTGTTGAAATTTATTAAGCCGCCTATAAGGCCTTCAACCAGGCTTAACGACTGCCATTTTACTGGCAACCGGGACCAACGGCTTAACGTGCCTTCCGAAGCACGGAAACGCTCGCAAATGTAAAAGCCACAAAGTGGTCACCCATCCGACGACCAGCCATAGTGAAAGTTGCGTACCTCAGTGATCGTTTACCGAACACTGAGACCGCGGGGCCACGAGCGCCGGGTTTTTATTAGCGAAACGGGTAAATAATAGTTACGAAAACTTGTTGACTTAGGATACTTTTATTACTAGTAGGTAAAGCACTCATGGCCCCGCTGGGCGCTGACTCAGTGTTCTGTAAACGATCACTGCGTTAAGCAACATTCGCAATATATGGTCCTTGGATGGGTGACCACTTTGTGGAATTTACAATTGCGAGCGTTTTCATGGTTCGGAAGGATAAAGGCGTGATAATATGTAGGTATGTATATATGTATGTAATACTTTAATACAAATTACGCTCAAGAAATCTTCATACTACATCAGAGTCATCACATTAGACCAATAAGCATTTAACTGATGGTAAATTGAAAAACAATATGAAAATTAGACTAGAAATGTAATTAAAATTTACACTTTATTATATTATCTATCAACAGATTTAAGTTACTATGTTATCCTATGTAGCTGTGCGTAAATGCAACTTTTTAAAATGGTCTTTTATATAATAGCAGACTATGTCAGTCATCCCCCCTTCCTGATATTCAAAAGAAACTTCTCAATGAACTAAACAATTTTTGGAAACAAATTGAAGATCCTCTTGACTCTCGAATTATTAATCACCTGGAACAACTGTGTTTACCTTCTGATAACTCACAACGAGATCTTCTCAAAAGGTATAAACACCTTGTTTCCTTACTAAGATACTACCTTACTAAGATATTATTGGATGACTTATGCCCATCAACACAAGAGGGTGTAAGGGCATTATTGCTGATGTTCAGACTGTCAACAACAGCTTACTCTACTGCTTTAGCCAAGAATGCAAGAGCATCTCTAGCTCAAATTACAGTTTGTTCTACAAATCTAGACTCTTTGAACAACAAATGTAATTAATCAACAGAATGTATTTCACTCAACTCTTGAGCAGACCTCATCTACATGGAATCAAGTGCTTAAGAGTATGACTTCCATTATGAATACCAGCTGTTCCTAAGTACTCAAGAGCCACTCCTTCAGTTGATTCCCACCAAACTGCAGATCAGTTGGCTGCTCAATCTTTAGTTTTGGATAATGGTTCACATACTAAATATGGTGTTTTGACTTTCAGCAAAAAAGAAAAGAGAAAGCAATCTCAGTTTTGTTGCATCCACACCAAAGGGAATTGCAATAGATGGGATGATCAAAATTTAAAAAAATTAAAATTGATAGAATCTATATTGAATAGGGACTTCAACAGACAAATACAATACAATAAAGATAATAATCAGGAGTTCCAAATGTTTGCTTTGATGGATACTCAGGGAACAAAGGAGTTTGTTGAAAAGATAAGGCCTGTATTAATAATCTCGGCTGATATATACTCAAGTTTTGGTTCGCATCTTAAGTTCCTGGCTAACTAATAAACACATATCAGCCACATCTCAAATGATATTGCTCTCAAGAGCCATGACTCAATTTACGTCAGTTTAGTCTGAAATAGTAACTTAAGAGCTAACTCAAGACTGAGAGTGTATTATTAATATGGGCCTTAATGAGTCAAGTTCCAGCAAATCAATGTATATGACAATATTGTCAATAAGAGACCACATTATACAATCAATCTTCACATCAGTGATTAATAAGATCAACATTTAGGATTCTCAGAAACTTTCATAGTTTTATTTTATATTATTTCTCTCCTTGTTTATATTTATTTGTATTAAGATTCACAAATTTGTAATTTGCCTCACTCAGTCATCCATACAACAACAAATGCTAAGACATGGAGTTATAACAATCACTTGTAGTATTTATGTATAAAATTGATGGGCATACCTCGAATAAAAGATAAAACTGTCAACAAGAAAAGCTGTGAGCACAAAAAAAATATTAAGAAAATATATACATACATTTACAAAATCACAATTAAGTGCACTTATTGGTGCAAAGATTTTGTCTGGCATATCCTGTCCAGGTATTATTGGACACAGTGCTAACATACTGATTCAACTTCAGCCTGCTTCAAAAGAACATGCATGTTATCTTTGAGAAAAATAAACACTATCTTAATCACTCACTTCAATCTTTAAAAGTCTATGATTTGTTTACTTATTGAAGGAAAAGGCACCAAAATAAATTTGCTTAGCCTTCTCATTCAATAACACATTAACTATTGCTTACATTCATCATGAAAAGGTTCTAAAGTACGGAAATCGCGCCATGCAGGTGGCAACAGCGATGTGTGGTGAAGATGACAGCTGCAACGCTTGCATGGGTCACTGAACAGATTTACATAACTATGTAGCCAAGTCATGAATGATCGGACTGCTAGCTCTGGTAATGTTGGAGAATAGAAATGTAGCATTGCTGCGTGAGCGTTCTCTGTTACTTTTCTAAATACATGATGCCTAGACTCTGTCCATAAATCAAGAGTCTCACCGTAACCCTTGACCATCACCCACTCCATTAATAGGCCTTTGAACGCTACAACAGCTTTTAAAACATGACTCAAGTTGATTTGAACAACTGCATTGCTGGCAAATGGTCGAGATATTGTTATCTTCATATCGCTGTATGATCTATCAATGTTATTTATCACATTATCGACTTGTAGTGGTGCGACGTTGTGGTTGCTTTGCATTTTACCACGTCGCTTTGTGCTTCCTGAATTTATATACGATCGCTTCAGTGAATTTTGACTTAGCAATGTGTGTGCAAAGGAGCTGTATTCGTGTATTTTATCAGTCCACTTGTAACTGTTTACTAATTGCGTGTACAGTGCTTGCCGATCTTGGGTCGTTTCTTGACTTAGATACGTAGTAGTACCCAAGTTAAATGGTGCCGTAGGTATGGGTAAACTATTTACTGTTTGATCCAAATCTCGGAGATTGATGTTCACGTTATTGAGGAGCTCCTGAAGTTCCATAAGAAACTTGTCCTTGCCATCTTCGCCGTGATCAGCGCGCAGACCGTTAGAAAGCGTTTCGAAAACATGACTAACACTAGAACGTAGTGTGCGTAGCGACGTTAATGCTGAATTCAGCTGTTCCACATTTATTGTTTGATTCATTTTACAAATACAATAACAAAATAAGTTCTAAATTTCTTTATTTACGGAAAGCGATTCAATAAATAATAGTGTTGAAATTTTTCGGCGTGTACAATTGTGTATACAATACAAAGTTGCTTGACACTAATGACACATGACATGTATTTTTTTGTAATTATTTTAAGGCCTGGTTACTAAGATCTTATAGCCAACCTTAGTTCATATTTCCTCAATCTTCATTATTAATAGGTATCTAAATGTCCCCGTCCTCTACGTCTTTAAGGGCCCACTCACGGTAGTCTTGCATGTTGACCTGCAACACCGTGCAGGATAGGGCCCATTCACGGCAGTCCTGTATGGCGGCCTGCAAGCTCCGCCCAACGCTTGCAGGCCGCCACGCAGGACTGCCGTGAAAGGGCCTTATTAATCACGATCCTGCTTGTTACGCGGCAGGCCACCGCGCCGGACACCAAGTCACTAACAGTCCTGCAGGGCGGCCTGCAAGCGGTGGGCGGAGCTTGCAGGACTCGAGTCACATCCTGCACGGTGTTACAGGACTGCAACAACATTCACAATCATTTTATAGCGGCGGATGGTAAAGTGGTCTGCCGTGAATGTGGGGCTTTAGTCAAGTCTACTCAAAGAACTCGCGCGCACAAGCAACTAAGTTGCACGGCAATTTATTTGTCTCTGTCGCCATCTCCTTCCTGCGATTTGACAGGAGCGCGCACGAGAGCGAGAGAGTGTAACTTTTGTTTTGCTACTATTTTGTCTGTTACTCTCTATAGTTTTTTAAAATGGATTTCCGCCATGTAACGCTTGATTCAATTAGTTATACCGAGTTCTGCCTATATTACTTTATCTAGATTAGATACTGATACGATTTTTAGTATAATATAAAATCTTTTAATAGTATAAAGTTTATTAAAATGAAAAAAGATTAATCTTATTCGAGTCCAGAACGATACCAAAACAAGTTGTTTCTTTTTCACTGTATTGTAATCGGTAGTTAAAGGTATGACCAGAGCCGTTAATCGAGTTACTCTAATTTCAATGAATCAAGTATTACAACCAGAGTTTGAATACACAATTCAGACATAATTCTAATTTGTCACGTTATTTAGTTATTTGTAGATAAACTTTGTGTGTGTAATAACTCTGTAATGTTCCTTGAACACTTTTTACCGAAGCTACCACGGCGAGTGAACCTTTCATTTTAATTCCACCTTCTGATTGTCAAAACGAGCAACAAGCGAGGGGCAGACGTTTCACCTTTACACAGTACTAAAATCTTAATCTTAATAATATCTCTTTCACGTAAAAACTACTGAATAGATTTTAATAAAAATGTACAATAATACAGCGTAAACATCAGAATAATACATAGGCTACATTTTATCCCGGGAACAAGTTCCTGTGGGAACCGGGAACGGGAAAACACGGGCGAAGCCGCGGGCGTCAACTAATTAATTTTTTTTTGTTTTGAATGTTGTCGCAACTGAGCCGCTGTCCTGGGTAGTAGCGTGGTGGTATTTAGTCTATAGTCTTCCTCGATAAATAGGTTATCCAATACAAAAATATTTTTTTTGTATTTCGAACCAGTAGTTTCTGAGCTCGTTAAACCAAACAAACAGCTTTGTATTTTGCGTATAGATAAGTAATTCTGGCTCCTAAAAAAATAATTAAACGGAAAAGGTTCCGAGCACAGCGTTTTAACATACACCTATGTAGCACAGCTGTAGCGTTATCGTAGCACAACCGTAGTGTTATCGTAGCACAACCGTAGACGTGGATCCCCCTACGGCCTGGTTCATTCGCGTGGGGTAAGTCAACGTGTGCTATAATAATTATAATAATAGCCTTTATTTAACAATCTTGCACAAAAATATAAAACTTAACCTTTATATATATTTTAATTTAATCATTTGATACCGGTACGTGAAGATTGTCTTGCTTTCCAGCATAGGCCTCCCCTAAAGCCTGCCACAGAGAGTGGTTCAGCGCGTGTCTTCTCCATGTAATACCCGCTGTTCGTTTAATATCGTCTTCCCATCTGCGGCGTTGTCTCTCTTTCTTTCTTTTGTGCTGTCTTGGGCACCAATCTGTTATGTCTCTAGACCATTTATCCTTTTTTGTCCTAGTCATATGACCTGTCCATCTCCATTTCAGTGTTTTAATGCAGTAAGTAACATCAGTAATTTTGGTTTGGTTTTTAATAGTTTCTAGGTTAATTCTATCTTTTAATTTGATGTCAAGAATGCTCCGTTCCATACTGTGTTGGCAGGTTTCCAATTTTCGTATATTTTGTGTTGTTAAGCTCCATGTTTGACACCCATACGTCATTACTGGCAAAACACACGAATTAAATATTGTTCTCTTGGCTTTCAGTGGTACCAGAGGGTTTTTCATAATCTCCTTGAGGGACCAGTATCTTTTCCAAGCTAGATTTGTTCTGTTGTTTATTTGCTTTGTTGTGAGGTCTTTCGGAGATATGATCTGTCCAAGGTACGAGTATTCCTCTACATATTCTATAGCATTACCATTGACGGTTATCGGAGTATATTTAGAGTTAGTCATTATTTTAGTTTTTGCACTGTTCATTGACAATCCCACTTGATTACTTTCATATACCAACTCTTTTACCATCTTTTGTAAGCTATTTGGATCTTCAGAGACTAATATTAAATCATCTGCAAATCTTAAGTGGTTAAGTTGTACTCTGTTAATATTAAGTCCATATTCGTCCCACTTTAGGCGTCTAAATACGTGTTCGAGTACCGCTGAGAAAAGTTTGGGTGACATGGGATCACCTTGCCTCACTCCTCTTTTTATGGGAAAATATTCCCCATGTCTTTCTGTTTTTATTTTCGCTTTCATGTTTTATATATGTTAATAATTAAGCGTACATATTTTTGGTCTACTCCTTGCGCTTCTAAGGCTTCCCATATTTTTTCATGCTTTAGCGAGTCAAATGCCTTATTATAATCCACAAACGCAAGGTAGAAGGTGATACAGTACTCGTTACATTTCTGAACAATTTGTTTTATCGTGTGGAAGTGGTCTATTGTTGAGAAATCGCTTCGGAATCCAGCTTGTTCTTTGGGTTGGTTTTCATCCAATATCTTTATCAAGCGCTGAAGTAGTACCTTCGAAAATATTTTGTATACATTGGACATTAGGCTGATGGGTCTGTAATTAGCTATATCATCCTTTGCACCTTTCTTATGCAATAGTATAACAGTTGACAAGGTCCACTGGGTAGGTATGTATTCATTGCGGATGTTCATTAAATAAATCTGTAAGGATGTTTATTGTTACTTCCGATGATCCTATCAGCAGTTCGTTAGATATACAGTCCTCTCCTGGTGTTTTTCCTTTCTTTTGTGATTTTATTGCCTTATTTACTTCCTCTCTCAGTATGCATGGGATTTCTTCATTATTAGGCCTATTATAGTCTACCGCGTAACTATATTCGTTTAATGTTTCGACATTGCTGTACAAATCACGGTAGTATTTGGTAGCTACTTCTAATAGTTCGATTCTATTTGTCTTGTTTTTCGTATTTCTATGATAATTCATACTATCGATCCAACGTCGGTTATCCTTTAATTCAATCCATGCCTTTTTATCTCCACCTAGTTTATCTATATGATAGTTTATTGTTTCAGTTCTAGTTTTCTTTCTGTGTTTTCTTATCTGCAATTTTATTTCTTTACTCATTTTTACTATTTCATGTCTGTTGTTTTTCCTATCTCGGAGCATAGATTTCCTTTGTATGATCAACTTGCTTGCTTTAGGTCCAATTTTGTCATTCCCAGCTTTCGCGGTTCTAATTTTAATTTCCATTCCTCTTAGTTCCTTTTCTAGAGCGTCGTATTTGTCTTGAATTTCCTTGTGCTTGTTTACATTGCGTAAATTTGTATATAATGACTCTAGAATGTTTTCGGGTAGTGGTAGTGGTATTGATTGATTTAATGTATTTTTCTGAATGTTTTTCTTTGAAAGTTTTGGTTCTATTACGTATAATTGTCCTCTAAGCATTCTATGGTCTGTGTTGTGTAATTTAAAGAGGGGGGGTTAATAAAAAGTTGGGCGCCAGACTAGTAACGTTACAGTCTGGCGCCCAACTTTTTATTAACCCCCCCTCTTTAAATTTTTTCAGATTCTCTAAATTCTAAAACAAACTTGCTCAAGAGATTTTTATTTGGTAAGCTTATATTTTCATCACCTCATCCACCTCAACCTATACAATACTTCTTTACACTCTACTTATACATCACTATACTGCATCCCACACACTTGCACACCACGGCGGTTACCCAATGGTAATTGTCATCCAATCTTCGCTTGCAAGTGTTCTTAAAACCATTCTTGGTCACTTACAAGTTGGGGTTTGGATTCTCTACGACGTACTAAGGACAATATCCTATAGTCGTTATCACCTAGGCACATTATAACTCTCTACTAATACATCATTATACTGCATCCCACACACTTGCACACCTCTGCGGTTACCCTCTGGTAATCGTACCCAGTCTTCGCTAGTGAGTGTTCTTAAAACCATTCGTGGTCTCTTACTAGTTGGGGGCTGGGACACTTCACGACGGCTGCAGGACAATATCCTGTGGTTGTTTATACAAAACTTAACATAAATTAACACTTTAAACATTATTTCATTTAGTTTGATTTGTTACTACGGCAACATTGTTACCATGGTAACATGTGGTAATAAACTCGTTTAATATTTTAAAATCTTTACAAAATTTACAAAATTTACAACATTTATAAAATTTATCTAATCCTTCTGGGAGATTAGCACGTTGAACTTTTCGCTTATCATACTTTGATTTTGATCTGAAACATAAGAGAAACTGTCACCACTTTTTTATCATTTTGGAGCGGCTTAAGAGGAAAATGGCACGTTTAAGATTTTAAAGTGTAGTTTTCTATCTGCTGTTTTTGTATAAACTATTTTATTGTTTTTATACAAATATTGTTTTATCTTAATGTCTTACAATATTTTATGTCTTAAAGTTTTCTTTTTTAATCTTTAATTTTTAAACTACTATTAGTGGTTATTTTATTTTTTAAACTTGAATGTCTTAACAGTCGTTTTTCCTTGATATCTCTAAAAATAATTTTTACTTATCATTTAAAATTAAGTTCATTGTAAATACTTTCTCCAAACACTTTTGACATTTTTCCTTTTTGTTTTTTCTTTTTTATTTATAGAGCGTTACACAACTCTTTAAATAAGCCATTGTGTATCGTTTTTAATACTTGAACTTAGCTTCTTGAAAAGGCAATTATGCTTTTAACCTTGACTACTTTTCTTAAGCTGGAAAGTTTTATTTTTTAATACTTGAACTACTTGATACTTGAAGGCTTTTCTTAAGCAATTATGCTTTCAAACCGTGACTGCTTTTCTTAAGCTGGGAAAGCTTTGTAAATATTTCTTTTAATTTTAACGGGTTTTAAAAAAGGTGCGGATTACGACACCTAATTTAAATAAATAAGCCATCGTAATATAAAAAAAAATGTTTTTTTTTCCTTGTGGAGTATGTGTCATAGAATGTGAACCATATCCCCTAAGTATGTTAGTGATGTATGATTGAGGGAGTATGAAATGTGGGTTGATGAAAGGTTTATGAAAGAGCAAGGTTTTTCTTTTAAAACATCGAAATTTTCTCAGTTGTTAATTTTCAGGGGTTATCGGGTAACGTAATTTTTATCTTTTGTAATACTTTCTGTACCACTGTAAATAGTCATATAGGTTAATTTTATCTGGTCAATGCCTTCTTTCTTATAAATATTATAAGTATATAGTATATTTTCGGGGTTGTCGGGGAAATGTAATGTAACAATTTTTACTTACTTTTTTAATTAAATGTTTTATTATACGTTCTCTCCAAATTATCTGCATGACCATTATCTGTAGCATTCCTAGGCCTTTATATTTTATTTCTTAATGCTCTCTTAATGTTTGTTTACATTTTGTAATTTTTAATGTCAGTTAATGACAAGCCTAGATTTTATTTTTAATTTATTGATAGAGCTGTCAGTAGGTTAGGTTGTATAGGTATTAGACCTGGTTATAAATTTTTATTCTTATTTTATGTTCTAGAATCACATTGTTAAAATTTTGAAATGTCAACCAATCTATAAAAGGAAGGGAGCCGGGGCCGTGAGGACAGTCTACTTTTGGTGTTCGCCTTGGCAAGAAGTACTGAATAATAGCGCCGAGTGAGAGGGCTGTGCCCTCTGAAATAACAACGTCGTGGTCGGCAGTGGCTTGTGATGCCAACGGCTGGTGGCTTTCAGCCCTCTGCCGGCCCTCACAACCACGACCTACTCCTCTGCGGTCGGCGATGTGGAGGCCTTACTTGAGGCTCCTTCCTGGCAACGGGAGGCCTACTCGAGGCCCCCTTCTTAGCGACGTGTGCTGATAACCTGCTCTTTTAAAGAAACCGTCAAGACCTTCAACTTTACCCCCGGTTTCCCTGGCCTTATACTCGTACTTATATTTTAACATCTATTAAATTAATGTTACCTATTCCTTTTTCTTTTACTTTTCCTTATAAGCCGGAACTCCTCCAGTTCTGGTGATAGTTTTCTCCTTAACTTTACCTTTTTCCCCTCCCGGAAAATTGTAACGTTACAGTTGTAATTAAATTGATTGATTATGTCTATATTTGAAAACCATCTTGGTTTGTTTGTTATAAAGTAATCAATTTCATTTCTTATTCTTACATTTGGTGACAGCCATGTCCATTTCCTGTTGTGTTTCCTTTATTAGTAGCTGTTCATTATCTGTAGATTATTTTCAAAAACAAAGTTTATCATTCTTTGTCCATTGTCATTCCTTTTTCCTGTTGTATGTGGTCCCATTATTTTGTCTTCATTTTTTCTCCTCTTTCCTAATTGGACATTAAAATCTCCCATTATAATTATATTTTTATTCAAGGTCAGCATAATTTCGCTCAGTTTATTGTAAAAATCGTTTTTTATCTCTTATTTGGCCAATTCAGTCGGCGCATATACTTGAATTATTGAAGTAGGACTTTTGTGGCCTGGTATTTAATGTTTAAAATGGCTAACCTATCTGATACTCCTCGAAATTCCAATATTTCGTTTTTTAGATATTTTTTAACAAAAAATCTCACTCCGTAAAGGCCAGCTATGCTGTTTTTGTAATAAAATATATAATTATCATGTTCCTCTATTCTTTCATCAGCTCTTCGCACTTCGCATATGCCTAAAATGTCCCACTTCACTGTTTCCAATGCTTTTTCTAATTCTAATACGGATTCTCGCGATTTTAATGTCCGTGTGTTAAGTGTCGCTATATTTAGTCTAGACTTATATTTTGAGAATACGTCTTTTCGGACAACATTTTATTTATTTTACTTTTATTTTTATTTATTTTAGTATTTATACGTGTGCTATGGTGACCCACAAATAATGTATTAGTGATTGTATGCAGTGGAGAGCTTGCCCTAGTACTGCCTAATAAAGTACATAGCCCAGCAATTTAAATAAGCACCGATGAAGTTTAGTACTTGTTTAGTACAGTTTATTATTCTTGTTAACATAAGAATGTTTTAATATAAAGATGGCATAAATGTAATATGTTTTCCATACCCAACCTGATGGAGAGAGATATTTTTATGTGACGAGAGTCGGCAGGTTTTGAACAGGCACTATAGATTCTTCTGTCTTCTGTCTCCGATAGTCCGAGGATTAAGGATAGGATTAGGATTACAAGTTCTTAAATCATTAAAATAAAAATATACTTTAAGCCAATTAAAAAGAGGGAAAATTTCTAATGGGATTTCTAGGGCAATTAAAATGTTTGTAGTACACACGGAAAAACGAACGTGGTTTACCGCACCAGCGCATATAAGCTTTAAATCATAAAGAAGGCAGAGACTCTCAAACCTTTCTTGAATATATTTGTGGTGTCACATTTGTTTAAATTAGAGCATATTTCTTTTTCGTTACAAATTCTAACTTTTGTGTTAAATTCTTGATTGTAGTCCTTTAGGTACATAATTATTGAATTGAAATGAGCATTATTTCAAATATTCCTAAATTGAAGGTACAATGCATATCTTATTAGTATGTTACATACACACATATGTGCATACTTCCCATAAGGGGTTTCCCCCGACGGGGTGGCAGAGCTGTATTACACCGTAAGTATTTTTGTCCCACGTTATTGGTAGTGAGACCATTGCCGTATTAAAGTAGACAGTCGCAGGTTGTGGTTACCTGCTATTGAAAATTTTCAAGCCTTAATAAGGCCTTCCAATTGACTTAACGACTGCCTTGTCACTGGCAATCGCAACCAAAGGCATAGCATGCCTTCCGAGGCACTGAAACGCTCATAAATGAGGATGCCACAAACGCCAAATAATTCAGTGATCGAACAGAACAGAATGCTAGATAAAAAAAAGAAAAAAAAAACAGTTTTATATATTGATCACATCATTGTAATAGAAAATATTAAATATACATATATCTTTGCTTTGTCAGAGGCACCACAAACAACACTACTTCTAGCTCGTAGCTGAGCTACGAGTATGTTCATTATTACCATTAACCGGCATGGTGGTCTTCTTTATGATATTGCGGGTCTTATTCGCGACGTATATTATTAGGTAGGGTAGGATCTGTTTTTCACACGTCCAGTGACATCGATTGCGATGTCAAGTCACGCATTGCTGCCGCGTGGGCCAAATGGCGGGAGATGACCGGTGTCATTTGTGACCCTAAAATGCCGATCCGGTTGAAGGAACAGGTCTACAAAACCATTATTAGACCTGTCCTTTTACATAGCAGTGAGACATGGCCGATATTGGAGCGACACAAGCAGGAGCTTTGTGTCACGGAAATGAAGATGCTGCGGTGGATGTGTGGAGTCACGCGGTTGGACCGTGTGAGGAACTCTCGCATCCGCGGCAGCCTTCACGTCCGTGACATTGCAGACAAGTTGCAAGAGTGTCGCCTTCGTTGGTATGGTCACATCTTGCGGCAACCGCCGGGCTACGTAGGTAACAAATGTCTGGCCATGTCAGCCCCGCCGGGTCCCGGTAAGAGGGGAAGCCCCAAGAAGTGGTGGCTTGACGTCGTAAGGGATGACATGCGTGCCAATGGTCTCACTACAGGGGATGCCGACGACCGTGCGAAGTGGAGGAGAAAATGTAGGAAAGCGGACCTCGGGCGTCGCGAGACGCAACAGACGCTCGGATGATGATGATGAGTTATTAATGAATTCTTACGAGCTCACAAATATTAACTAAAATATGAACTTAGTAAAACCTTTATTTTCTTACGAAGAAACTCTGTCTTTTGGTAGGCTTAAATAGGGACATACTGGTTAATACGCAGAGACCCTTGAGAATTTTTGACCCTTGGGACTTATCTAATAGGAAATGGGACCCTCATTCGAACAGATAGCTGTAGTTGGGAGAGGGAAGACTAACGCGTCAACAAAGGCAAGCCTGTTGTGAGATTTGCTGCACTCTTGAGATATAGACCCACGATTTGTACTACACCGAAAGCAACTTCACCAAACAGAAATACTGTCTTATAGGGTCTAAGTTAAGATAAAATTTAAACCATTATTGTACAAAGTTATTTCTTTTTAATTAATACAATAACCTTTTATCTTACAATTTTTAGCAGTTATTTAATGATTATATTATTGTAAACCTAAAACAAGATTTCCATAACATTTAGATACACTGAGTATTGAAATATAACATTTTGTGGCCTCTGTACTAAAACCTCTGTCCCTGATTACTTGAAATAGCATTACAGTACAAAGTGTAACTAAATTAACAAAAAACTTAGCTTTAGATGACGACAGCAACCAAACGATTTATGGAACAGATACTATGAACAGTTAGCAATAACCTTTTCAAGTGTTCACCAATCAATTTCATCATTTTTGATAAACATATATATATATATATTTTTGATAAAAATCTTAGTGTAACAGTACGTAGTAGTAAGTGGTACATAAATTATCCATGAAAAGTTATTCCTGGTGATTTCTTGTTCACCACTCTATGTTTTGTTTGAATAATTGAACTGTTTACATATTTTTTTACTACTTAACAAAAGTAGTATTTTACAATAATTTTATGTAATATTTTCACTTTGATACATAAATCTTTGATTTAAAGATGACAGCGACGGTTGACATTAGTAGAAAAATTGGCTACACGCTGGTTGCTGTCAAAGTGTGAGTTCGATGTAGCTACACAGAAATAACAAAGATAGCTTTATACAACAAATGGCAAGAGTGAAAGGAATAAAGTATTACACCATAAACAAAGGAATATGTTTGATCTGCTTACTCTTCTACATCTGTAGTACCAAGTACGTATTTATTAGAACAAAAAAAAGTTTTCATTTAGATGTACAGAACTTTTTTCTGCACAATATCTATAATAGAAGAGTTTCTTTGTTTGTTTGGTTGAAGGTGCTAATCTGAGGAACTGCTGGTCGGATAAAATAAAAAAAATGCTTTGTGAAAAAGGTTAGTACTCTATTTGCAGGACAGAGACGCCTGCTGGTAAAGTGAAATAATTATAAATTGTAAATAGGCCATAAAAAAAGCCTTCCTAAGTTTCTTGCCGGTTCTTCTCAGCTGGGCCGCGTTCCAAACCGGTGGTCACTTAAATAGTGTATGACATTTTGTAAGCGCGCTTAAAATGGTCTATGCAGAATATTTTTTTTTTTTTTTTTTAATTCTTTTTGTTTTAGATGGCCCATTTATTGAGGATGGCTTAAGGTCATCACGCTACAACCCCGGGGAGCAGAGCAGTAATCATAAATATCGACAAATCGCGCAAATTTTTATGCATGACTGTAGAATTTATAAGCGACGGGATTAAATAGGTGCTATCAAATACAGCTAAAATTTGAGAGTAGTTCATGTACATTACATTAGTTTTTATTTCACTTCAATACATGCAGTATTTCCGAAGTTATAACGACGAGAAGTTATAGCCGTTCTTTGAATTTCCGAGATTAGGCGCGCTCATTATGACGTCACAACGTAACACTGACTGCGACAAGGCGCGGCGCGGCGTTCGGGTGCGAACGAGAGCGCGACTGTTGAATGTGTAGTACGTCACATACGTATGCGGTCACCTGCGTTATATGCACTTTGATCGTAAATATTTCAGCCATTATTTGAAATATAAAAAAAGTAAAAACACAGTTATTCTCGTATTTTTTTATGGATTTATTTGGCATTTAAAGTAAAAAACGTTTGTCAGACCCATTGCCGTTCTGTAGTACTGGCCATTTCAAATCAAAATAATTTTTGTTTGACTAAGAATTCCAATTTCAAATTAATTTTATTTTAAAAACATGGAATTCTTTTTCCAAACGTAGTCATTTGTTTATTGATTAGTGTTACATTTTCATCGCATTTCTATCTTTTTCGTCATCATGGATATGTTAAAAATTCGAGTAATTATGGAATATGAGTAGTATAACGACGTTTACGGAGCTAACACTACAAACTAACGCACCACCTGTTATTGGTTTGCTCGCTTCCGTTCTGGAAATTTCGACCTGAAAAATGAACCTCGCGGTCGTCCGAAGACTTTGACAATGACAATGACGAATTAAAGGCGATTGTGGAAGCTGCAACCAACCAAGGTAAAAAAAAAGCTTGACAAATGGGTGCCCCACGAACTCCATGATCGCCAGCGCGAAGTACGCGTCGAGACGTGCCTTGCACTGCTCAACAGATACACAAATGGAGGATTTTTTAACCGCATTGTTACCTGCCCTAAACGAAAACTTAACCCTAGAAAAGTGATGGTCACTGTTTGGTGGTCTAGCGCCGGTGTGATTCATCACAGCTTCGTACCTGGGCGAATATTTCATTTCGAGCAGATTAGACGTTTTGTAGAATAAAAAAATAAATGCACATATTCATATTTTTTATAAATTTTTGGAAAGAATTTAATGATAGAAACTGAATTTTATAAAAGGCCCCGCAATTACTCTTTTTTGCTAAGAGATATGGACGTATCTTATTTTTTTTAATAACGGTAATGAGATTTCCCAGATACGGTAATTAGATCTCGAGATATGGTAATGAAATAAATTGAAATGGTAATTAGAAATAAAATCAAAGGTTAGAAAAATAACCTTGACACAGGACAGGAGCAACACCTGACGTGGTCCTTAGGATTGTAACTTGATGCATTCCTCCTCGCGCCATCACGAGAGTGACCTCTCAGCAACGGACCGCGCAGCATACAATCGTAGCCGATGTTCTACAGAAGTGGTCCTAGGACCGATCCCTGGGAAACACAACACTTCTCGCCATGCCAGCCCTAGCTTTGGTAAGCTATAGCTTTGTCGGGAAGATAAGCCCCGACAATGCACTAGAGGCAGGGAGGCACTATATAAAAATGAGCGTCTTCTTAAAGCATTTCCAAGGCGTTGCCTATGTCATGAGACACCGCCATGACTACCTCACCTGTGATGACGCTCCTTCCGCGAGAACTGCGACACGCATGATCGCGTCATCGGAGAAGCACTGAAACCAAACTGATGGAAACCAAACTGCTTATGTACCAGATTCCCATGACTGTGACATATGCGACAAAGTGCTCTTCAATGATACGCTCAAAGAGCTTGCATACCTCGTCGAGCAATACGAGCGACCAATAGCCGGAAGGCGAGGCTTTGGATAAGGACCAATTTTCCCCGTATACGACACCATGGGAAACCAGTCTTTATTGAAGGATGAGTCAAAACCTTAATAGGCAACGTTCATTAAGATCCAGGAGTCATACTCACCCCGGAATGCTATCGAGTCCAGAGTTGTTCTCTTGCTGGGCTTAGCCGCAGCACCTTTAGCTCACTTTTGGTGACTGAGGGCACGTCGTTCTCGACGTAATCCCTAAAATTGGCTGGGGTTTGGGCCAGCGGAAGGCCTTACCATTCCAGATTCTCTAGGAGATATTTTCGGGCCAATTTCAGACCAGCTTAATGGTCTCCTAGAGGGACCTTTCAGCACACTTGTAACACTCGTGTGCTCCGTCTCTCGGGCCTCTGTGCCTGGTACGTGTACCGGTAGCGGAGATGCATACTGCGTGCACAATACGATCTCCACCGGGAATCAGGCCTGCACGACAGCTGCATTCCGGAGAGCCCTTGTTTCAGTCGTTTGACAGCCCAACGTATGCCGAAGTATATATATAATAACGACCCCTCCTTCCACCACATGCCAGCCCTGAACGCGGCGTGTGCGATCAGGGGTCACACACGCCACACACAGGTGATTACATTTTTCCGGTCATGGATTGGCCACCCAGACCGCCGAAGTTCTCCTCTTACCAGTGGTTTTTCGGGAGCCTCAAGTGTCAACCCCGAGGGTTGAAATTTTCCAGGACTGGGATGAAATGCGGTAAGAATGACGTCTTGCTCAGCTAGCCATAGTTCGAATTGATATTGCTCACAGGTTGGCGAGAAATAAGCGGCCACGATAACCACTCCGCTGCAATCAGCTGCAACACAGCATCGGCTCCTAATCACAATTGCAAGGCGCGAGGCGAGGTGTCCGCTTCAACACCCAAAGCTAAAATTAGCTTTTTTTAGCTGTCTATCGTGACTGGGCTCCCGCAGTAGACCCAGTACGGCTTGGCAACGGTGACCACGTTATAGAACCTAATAGACCTCTCGTCATCGCGATCATGTTACGCAAACAGTTGTAAAAAAGTAGGTAGGCGAATGTCCAGTGCGCAATGCTCTGGCACAGGAGATCCTGAGCAGCAGAGCAGTGGTTTAGATTCACCTGTAGGATGCGGATAAGTTTGTCCATTAATGAACCTCCTCCATTCTCCAATCCTGTCGTGAACGTGGCCGCTCTTGACCGGTAACAACCACTTCCCATACCTGACAGGCCTCGATCTCGAGGTAGTCTGTACTTTAGTTTTACGTAACGCAACTAAAGTAGTGCGGTCAGACAGCGGTAAGAGCTTGCTTTGTGATAGGACTAACTGCAGCTGGATCAATGGTTCCTCACGGTAACTTTTACTGTGCACTGTACCCCCCCCCCCCCCCCAAACACTCTTTCTCTGTAGGAGATACACTTTGGTCTTTCGGAAGTCCCAATGAGGAGGTTCTGTTTGTCCGCTGTTTTTATACGCTGGGCAGCTGAAGAACGTGACCGGTGAAGCCGAAAAGTCTAGCTTTGGCTCTCGCCTGTTCACTGGGACAGCCGCTGGCCTCCACGATGGGGGAGATATTACCACCTCTGTCATTGCTACGTCATCCAGACTCAATAAAAAATCATTACCGTTTGTTTCTTCTAATTACCATTCCATTTAAAAAAGAATGGGAATTAATGGTAATTATATTAATGGCAATGAGATTTTAAATAATTTCAGAAATAAAATGATATTTTAAATAGGTAACGATTTGTTAAGTTTAACACTGAATAGAGGGATACATATTGGATATATCTAGCAAAAACATAAAATAATTACCTTTTTGAAAGGCAAATGGTATGTAGAAATATTTTGAACCAAACCAGTTTTCGAGCAGGAGAACTCTACATTACATAGTAAAAAAATGTACTTTCAGGGGTGTGTTGTTCACCACCGTAATGCGGTGATGGTCAGCGAATCTTTTATGTTTAATCTAGTCCATAACCGTGCGTAAATGCGAAAATATTAGGTCGTGAATGTCTTTGAATGGTAATTATATGTGAGTGTAAGGACATTTTTCTAAGTGGTATGATACCACTTAAATTTGTTCTTTGGTAAACGTTACTAAAATTAGATTAATTAATCTATTAACCGAAAACGTTTTAAAAAAATTCGTTCTCCCAATACACTTTTTATTAAAATCTGGGAAAAGGGACACGGATGGTAATTAGATTTTGGCTATTATTTTCCAAATTTCATGCATTTCTAACAAAAATCAAGATGTTTTAAGGATTGCGCCTAACGCAGGCCTACGTTAATTTAACGAAAACAATGTAACATTTAAAAAAAAATATGTTTAATGTGTTATTTATCGTCCGCCATGCAATATGCCCGAAATGAAATATTCACCCACCTAACGGGGTGAGTATTACTGCAGATGTGTACTGTAAAGAACTGAACACAATGATGGAGAAGCACATCTCCAACCAGCATTGGTCAATGGCTCGTCTCCGCTGCTCCTGCACGACAACGCGCGACCATTTTATATGAAAGAAAACATATAATTAGAATTAGTAAATTTAATGATATCAAAAATAGGCTAGAGACCTATGATTCTGAGCCTAGGTTTAATTTACATGGAGTTCCACAAGGGAGTATCTTACGACCATCGCTGTTTCTTATTTATATCAACGATTTCCCTGCGGCAATCCAAACGCATGATTGTGTTTTGTTTGCAGACGATACAACAATAATAGTTTGATTGTTACGATATTAAACATGTCAACTTCAGATAAATAAAATGTCGAAAATTGGTAAGTTGATAATGAATTAAAAACCAATATAGCTAAAACTAAAATAATACATTTTAGATCAGTAAATACTAAAAAAATAGATTTAAATATTGTTTATGATAAGAAAAAAACTGAACAAATACATAGTAGGTAGATTTCTTGGTATTGTAATGGATGAACATCTGACATGGAAGAAACATATCGAAAATATAACCAAAAAAGTCAATAAGTTTGTATTCGCCTTAAAAAGAGTTAAAGTTACTTGTAGACTGACATCAATGCAATGTCTGCATGTCTACAATGCATATGTCTGCTCCACAATTCGGTATGGTAATCTGGTCTGGGGGTATTAATCATATCTATTGGGAGTTTTTGTTGTACAAAAGAGGTGTCTTCGTGCAATATTTCATATGAAATGGTGCGACTCATGTAAGCCAGTTTTCCAATCAGAAAACCTATTAACGTTCCCCTCTATGTTCATTTATGAGGTTGCAAAGTTTGTGAGAAACCACATGGAATTGTTTAAAAAAAAGATAATGTAAACAACGTTACACATACGCAATTAATACTGACAGCACCACCGGAGAGGCAGTACAAAATGCCTTTGAAGAATTTGTTGCCTCCCGTTCAGCTGATTTCTTTAAGAAGGGCGTCAATAAACTGCCACTGCTTTGGCAAAGATGCATTGATTGCATGGGTACTTCGATTAATACAAATAAAAAATTCATGAAAAAAATTTGATAATTTTTTTTTAAAGACCTAATATGTCATGGGCGAAGTCGTAGGAATCACCTAGTCTAGTTTTAATACTTGCATAGGAATTGGTAATAACTCCAACAGCATGGCCAAAAACGTCGCTTTCTATCAATTTTCAACGTTTATCGTTAGTCTAATGTATGGGCCCGGGGACTTGAACTAACTGCACTATGCATATAGCACTATGCATATGCATGACTTAACTAAATGCAGGACTTGAAAACGGGTATATAAACGGGTATAATAAACGAGAATATTAAACAGATTTCGAGATTGCTATAAATTATACTTAAATTATGAAGTAGACGTAAAACACATTCGAAATGCAGGATTCAGTCAATATGCAGTTTTTCTTCAACACTAGATACTACTTGTAGCTAGCATATGAGATAGACTAATTCTTACTTTATATTTCCCGAACATAGCCTCTTGAGTCACTGGTAGAAGCGTATAATCATTAGGTAGATGTTATTCGGCGACAAAACAAGGATTTCGGATGCAATAGCGAATTTCCTACGTCCGGATAAATTGAAAGAGTGACAAGAAATAAATTGAATAAGTAAGAAAATAAATAAGTTGCGAAAGTTTAAAAACATAAAAAATGGTAGATTATTAAACACAAAAAGGTGTGTCAACGAGCTGTAGTAAAAGATAGTGATAAATCGCAGTGAATGCGAGTGTACATCTTGCTGCGCCATTTCCTCTAAAAGCTTCGGTAACGCTTCTACCACTTTACGGGGGCAAGACTGAATTTGACGAAAGACTACTTGATTAAAACGTAAAAGATGGAGATTTTGGGTAATAGGGGTAATAAGATGACTTAGAAAAACTATGAAACACATAAGATTTGGCTAAATGATTTTAGTAACCAGGTCATAAATTATTATTTAAAAATAAACATAAAAGAAGAACATTCTTGAGAAAAGACCATGAGAAAAGTAAAACAGAAAGAAAATGACGATGAATTTACGAGCATTTAACCATTTAAACTTTTCTGGTATCGTAATTGGCGAGATATTGAAACTACTTCAGTTAAAGAGGCCGCCACCAGCATTGGAAGTCGTTGAAAAGTTAAATAAGCCGCGCAATATTGCGGGAACCAGTCTCATTTTATCGTTAACGTAATTTATAGGTAACCAGGTCAAAATGATAGCTTTAGTTGAACATGGTTTGAATTAGTAACAATTAGTCATTTATCATCATTCAATCGGTAAATTTGGTTTTATCGGAAGCCTTCGCTTGAGAGCCTGGGGTTTACTTTTCCATGTCTTTTCTCTCCACTTCATATGGTATTTGGCATCTCTTGTGGGGGTGTCCATTCGCATATCTCCGCAAAGACAAGCCTCGGCCTTTTGAGTCGACCTCTCATGCTGGGGTCTGAGGCAGGCGGTACATTTAGATACTTGCTCCGTTGCTTGCACGTGGGATTTTTTAAAACGTAGCTGTAACAGTGGATTTTATGCAACGTATAAAAAAGCTCTAGTTATTATATTTTATTAATCAGTAGACATTTGTTAATATTAATTAAGTAATTACCCTAATGGATAGTGTATTTAGCTGCGCAATCCTCGCGCTTTTTATATTTTATCGCACGTAGAGATGCGACGCAAACTTTTCCAAGGGCGCATAAAGATTGGGCGCGAGGCAGCGGAGCGAACCGCATCCCGGCCGGCCTGCATCGACCTTGAGCCCTTGCCCTAGTTACAGCCCTTCGCACATGCTTTGCGACCTGTGTGTTTCAGTTAGGGTGCGCTATAGAACCTCAAGTATCTACAGTTTGTATTGAGTGATCACTCGAGATGATAGTGGAGCCTTGTCGGTGGGGTAGGGCTCAGGTCGAGGGGAGGTTCGCGCACCTGTCCTGGCGGCTGCGCAGACGAGCGACGGGGCAAGCGCGCCAGCAGTCCCGCGCCGGGCGCCGCTGGGGCCGGCCGCACGAGTGTCCAGGCCGCATGAGCGCGCCGGCGTGCTAGCGCAACGTGCGCGGGTGTGGTATGCCCGCGCCTCGCCGCTATGGCCCCTATGTTGGCGGCCTTGGCGCTGCTGGCTTTGCTGCCCGGTGAGTGTTCCGCTTCCGCCTCGTGACGCGACGCAACAGGCGTCCGCCGCGCCCCCGCGTTTGTTTACCCCTACGGGGATCGATTGGTGTGATGGTGAGAGCTGAGGTGTTGTGTGTGATACCCCCGAGCTGACGGGACAGCGGCTGACGGCCGCTTCCGTCGCCGTCAGAAAGGTTTAAGGTTTCTAAGTTGGCCAGGTAAACGGTATCCGCGTGAATTTTCCAGTTTGGAAACCTAAAAATATTCTTACCTACAGATATTAAGATTCAAACGTTCATAATTTTTACCTACCGTTTTCGTTACCCCAAAAAATTCATAAATATGTCTGAACATGAGGTAAAAGAATAAGTTGTATTTACGACCTATATGCACGTATTTACAGAAATGTAATGATCTGTTACCTCTGACGAGGTTACCTCGCTCGTCTGACGAGGTGCCAACTTTATGATCCCCGTCCGTAAGATCTTCCGTTTTTAAGACTTTACCAAGGTTTGAGTAGGAAAAAATGTGTTTATAGCTCCCTACACGTGTTTTATGTTCTGGAAACGGAATATTATTTGTTTTTGGATAATCTTTTTGTGAATTTGAGTGATATTTTTTATTTTAGAGAGAATTTTAAATTATATTGTTCACAAAAATGACGGCAAAAATATTAGAAACTTAATTTTTTTTTTTATGTACAGGAAAATTTCGTTTAAATTTTTGTTCAAATTTTCGTTTCATTTGGGTTTAAAAGGTACAAAATTGTATTAACTACGAAAAATCACGTATCTACATGAGTTGAAACTAAAAGCAGCTTTCTTCCCTGGGGAGTGGTCGGGATAAATATATTCATGAGTCCTTTAGATCGTCTTTTGGGGATCTATATCCTTGTTGACTTACCAACAGGTTACAACGCCCCCTTTAACTCAGTTTCCGTCTTAGCATTTCATCATATGCCTCAAAAATATGTAGGTGCTGTAACTTTTTTGTAATATGTTTCAAATGTCCAGTAGACAGTTGACAGTAGATTGTGGAACGTATAATTGCTTTTTGTAGCTTAGAAAACGGGGCGGAATAAAATGATAGTTAGTAATATTCATAGTTAACCTTCACGATGAAGGTAGTTTAACATTAACCCTTTCCTGCTAAAGGGGTTTAGAACACGTTACAGCTTACAGCTGTCAGCTTACAGAGCCTGCAAATCTTGATATATTAACAATTTACTGACCTGCGCGACTTATTTTACATTTGGCGATTTATTTTTATTTATATACACTCCCGGACACCTAAATCGAGCCACCTTGATTTTTTTGGTTTGGAGTACTGTAACTTATAAAAGATGTATGTAGAAGGAAAATGTTTTGATGCAGTTTTGGAGCTGGTATACTCACCATTCATTTAGAGTGCTACTGTTCTAAATTTGAACTACATTTTATTAAAAATGACGAGTTTCGTTGAAACAAGTCCATATTTGCTTTTTTCAAGGAAAAAATCTAATCGATTTTTAAATAAAGACATGTTTTACATAAAAAGAAATGTTTATTTAGTAACTTGTATTGCCTCCCAGTGCATTTATGACAGCTCTCATACGGTTTGGCATAGAATTAATCAATGTCGTTATGACATGTTGAGGAATGTCCTCCCATTCTTCCAAAATTACATTTTCGAGCTCCTGCATGGTTTGCGGGGCAGGATGATGAGCTCGAACACGCCTCTTCTGCTCATCCCATAGATGCTCTATAGGATTCATATCAGGACTTCGCGCTGGCCATCTCATAACAGTGATACCAATGTCATTTAAGTACTGCCTGACGATTCCCGCAGTATGGGCCCTTCCATTAGCATGCATTAAAACGAAATCTTGGCCAATAAATCCAGCATATGGCATCACGTGGTTCTCTATAAACATTGGCGAATGTATCTATTGCCATCTAGGGGCGGCAGTTGTGGTCCCGTCACTACCTCTAGCTCAGTTTTGCCTTCCATAGAGATTCCTCCCCAGACTGTCCATGATCCTCCACCATAACTCACTTTCTCGTTAATACAGCATTGCGCGAAAGGCTTGTTCTGTCTTCGGTACACCTTACTCCTTCCGTCATTACCGTATAGCATTATCTTGGACTCATCTGTGAAGAGAACCTGACTCCATTGATGTCGAGTCCAATTTAGATGTTCGCGCGCAAACTCTAGACGGGCGTTCACGTTCCACGTTCATTGAGTCGCCTTCTAACGGTCCGAGCACTTACAGCCACTCCGTGAAAGTCCCTGAGCTGTTCTTGTATCTAAACAGAGTTAAGGCGTTATTTCGTAAGCTAGTAGTGACAATGTATTGATCTTGTCTCGGCGTTGTCACTCGTTAACGAGGTCCTCCTGTTCGCCGAACGAAGCCGCCAGTCTCCAGGTATCGGTGGTACACTCTTTGAACAGCGGAACGACTTATGTGAAGTTGTGAACTCACATCTCGCTGACTTAGCCCAGATTGAAGAAGTGCTACGGCTTGCGCGGCTACTTCAGGTGAAGTATCCATAATTTTATAGTCAAAAACGGTTAAAATTATAGAAAAATAACTAAACTAAACTTTGGTTAACAACAATTGCGAAAATTCAAACCAAATCGACATTAAATTGCTTCAAAAGCAACTTTACACAGTCATTATTTTTTTCAAATCAGTGACCAAGCTCGGGTTTTGTTCTTTATTTTAAATTCTAAAATTCAAATTTGGAATAATACATACGGGAAAGACGATGAAATATGCCAGCATTAAAAATGCATATTTTTTTTGTTATATTGTATATATTTTGTGGCTTTTAAGCCCGGGAATGTAAGGTGGCTCGATTCAAGAGTCCGGGAGTGTAGATAGGTATATATTTAAAGCTTATGAATGTAACATTATTTATATTTTTTTTAATGACTAGGAACTCATTAACATCTCTGGAGCGCAAATCGACCTCACCTCAGTGTAGTGCAGGCTATTTTCATTCAGCTGCGGAAAGTCACCCCAGTAACCTTTGGGTTATATTCGAGGTTCAGCGACTGCAGGCCAGGCTTTTGTGATTGTATTTCTAGGCCGTCAGCCTGAGCATAGCGAGCAGAGCTTCGTTAGCGATATCTAATCTTGGATCGTAGTCTCTGCTTTCCAACATGCGGGCGGCGCCATTTTGACATGCCTTGTGAAAAAAAAAACAATGTCATCAGAGTATTCAATTTAGCCTATATACCTTTGAGCCTAGTCGCTAACAAAATTCATTAAAGAAAAAAGAAAATGGGAGTTCATTTTCCTCGCTAAAATACGTACAGCGCATCTCACGACTGATTCTCTGACTGACAGGCCAGAAAGGTTTATTACATTGCGTTTTATCCAAGATAAGTGGAAATGGAGGGTACTGCTAGATCTCCATTTTAATATGTACCTTTGTAATTAACTTTTGTTTAACATATTAATTTGGGTCAGATTATAAAAGCTACCTTTAATATAACTAAACTAAAATACTAGTGGTGAAAATCATAACTATGTTCTAAATAAGTACCCACCGAACCAAATTGTCTATTATGAGAGAATATGACTCCAGGGTTAACGAAAAGGTCGATGAAATTATGAATGAAAAGACTTCGCCTATAAGACAAAAACCGAAATCTGGAGACGATTAAAAAGTTAAGAAGTCGGTATGTAAGATTCCTTTAGAGTCCAACTCAAAGATTATCTCCCAAATTTTGTGCGAATTGTCGTTTCGATTCAAGTAACGAATCCAATAGATTATTTTCCTGTTACTTCAATTTACTCTTTCGATATTTTATTTATTCTGTGCAGAATTAAAATAAAAAACGAATGATAAAACAAAGATTTCTATGGAAACATCACACAACTTTACAAGAAATATAACAAAGAACAAACATCAGAATTTGAACATCCTTCAGGTTAAAAAATAAGAAATATTAAAAACAAGACTTATACAAATTACTAGTCAAACGTAAAAAAACTAATACATTTTTTTATCTTTTAAAACATTTTGTCTTTTATTCATACTTATTCGAAGAATGAAACTGTTCATTGGAATCTCAGTCGAATTGTGTACCTAGAACTTGTTTGTATATAGTAAACTTGATTCAAGATTTGAACCCGTTAAGCCATTGTGGTCGATCATTGAATCCGTAGTCAATACCCTCACCGATGGAATATCGATCTCGTGTCGTGTCAGAGGGGTTTGAGGAGAGAAACCGATTCTATTGTGTTAAATAATAGAATTGAATTGAGTTTCGAATCGAATTTAAAATCGCTATGTGAGCATAATTCATTTAACTAACAAAATAACTACAATCTTATAGGACGGCATACTTATAGACTACAGAATGATAGAAGAACAAAATTTCATTTTCATAATTATAAATTATAATTTGTTCTTTCAAAATTCCTTAAACTTTTAAAGAATCAAAATAAGATTTTCTGTATAACAATCTTTTGAATTCTTACTATCACTTGTCAATAGACGATGCAAAGAAATACCCGATGAAGCTAGCAAATAGGTCAAGTCACAAAAGTATTGAAAGTCAAATTTACCTCTTTGCTTCACAAAGACGAAATTGTAAATGAAATCAATACACTAACACAAACAACGTTACACAGATCAATGAGCTTAGATAAGTTCTGTGGAGTAAATTATATACATATATTCAGCTAACAAAACACACACATAGAAGTATCCGTTTTGATTGGATGAAGCCTCAGGCTGACTACTTATGTGTGTTTTAATAAAACAAATCTCAAGTCGATTCGATCTAGTGATAATTAAAAGCGTAGCCGTAGAGGATCTAATTACTTATCGTCGTCTTTTAAGTAGTTATAAAGTTGTTCTCGACATCGAATATCTTTTTCTGCCTTTATAAATGAAAGTTAAACTCAGAAGTTTTAATTTGAATTGTCTTATCTTTGAATCGAAACGACAATTCGCACAAAATTTGGGAGATAATATTTGAGTTGGACTCTAAAGAAATCTTACATACCGACTTGTTAAGTTTCTAATCGTTTCCAGATTTAAGTTTATGAATTTATATTAGATTTTAAATACAAAATGAAGTTTATCAAAAGGTAAATTATGAAGGTTTAGCGACTAATTTTGTTGTTTATACCTATGACTTAGATTTCAGAAAAAAACATGCTATCTTCTTTAGGTAATCGTAGCTTTATCGTATAATCGTAATTTAAATAATATTTTCATTTTTCCTTTTTATAGGGAGTTTAGGTTTTTGAGTCTTCAAAGAAGTAAATATTCTAACCGTACCATCACAATACATTTTTGCCAATCTTATGTATGTCCAGAAAAATCTATCACAGTTTTCTAAACTCTGTGATAAACATAATATAAACACTAGAAATAAAAATAATCTTTCAGTCCACCACAGTCGACTACATAAGATTGGCGATTCTTTCCAGGGTAACTGTATACGCTTTTACAACAGGCTTCCCTGTGACCTGAGAAATTTACCATTAAATAAATTTAAAAAGTTTATTAAAAACAAGCTTTGTGAAAAAGGTTTTTACTCCGATACAGACTATTTGCAGGACAGGGACGCCTGGAAATGATCTGCTGGCAAAGTGAAATAAT
Organism: Thumatha senex; assembly: GCA_948477245.1. Taxonomy (NCBI): domain Eukaryota; kingdom Metazoa; phylum Arthropoda; class Insecta; order Lepidoptera; family Erebidae; genus Thumatha; species Thumatha senex. The sequence goes on along the minus strand of OX419728.1, from coordinate 29,840,342 downwards.
ATTAAATTGTAAATAGCCCATCAAAAAAAAGCCTTCCTAAGTTTCTTGCCGGTTCTTCTCAGGTGGGCCGCGTTCCGAACCGGTGGTCGCTTTAAATATTTTAAATAGTGTATGACATTTTGTAAGCGCCGTTAAAATGGTCTATGCAAAATAAAGATATTTTTATTTTATTTTAGTACTAATGATGTACATCTTAGATTTTAGAAATGAACCAAATCTGCTATACCCTGCATAGTCTCGTTTCACGCGGTTACCTTACCTTGTGGAACGCAATAAAGGTACTTAACTTGAATGTTTTACGCGCATACCCATTATCTAGGACCTGAGAAATAGATCCAGCTTGCTAGTAAGTAAAACGTTATTCTACAACAATATAAATTAAATAATAACAAATGAAAACATGGAAAAATACAATTGGCGGCCTTATCGCTACGAGCAATTTCTTACATTTTTTTTTAATTTATTTAGATACGTACGTTTACAACAAAATATTTAAATTTGTACCATTAAACCTAGTAGAAGGTTTGTGTTGGCACTCACATTCGAAACGTCCGCACTTATTAACAACATGATGTGGGTATCTTGAAAGTATTTTACTTACAAATATTAAACCTTATTGACTAATACTTAAACATCTATTCACATTATAATAACAAAAATAAAAAATCGTAAAAACAATCTATATTTTGCCACCTAACGAAATGATGTGGGTATTATGAAAATATTCTTAATACAAATATTAAACCTTATTGCTTTAGGCTTAAACATCTATTTCACATTATGAAATTCGTGAATACAATCTATGTTCTAGCTCCTATTGTCTTGTTCAATTTTAAAAGAAACATGTTCTATTCATTTGTATTGTACGATAAGCAGGAATATTATACAGGTTGTTCGATTTAGGTATTCGTTATATTGTTGCATTACATGCAACCTTTGAATGCACAAAATTATTGCAAAATTGTGAGAAATTTGTAGTTTTGTGTTTAGTGTGAGAGAAAAACTTTTGCCAGAAAATTTAAGAATATTGCACATTTTTACAGTTTCAGGTTAGGCACATATGCTAGTCTCTGTGACATATAACAAGAGGTCGTCTTTATTTCAGATGCAATATTTCTCTCCGCATTATTGGTATTTGTGAACGAAATGACTTTCAACTTTGCGTGCGACTATTTTAAGTAGCACACTGTTCCAGGGTTAAAATCTTATTATACTTACGTTACTTAATAATCGTATGCATGGATCGCGAAGCCTGGCGATCTGTCCTCTCTGACTACTCCGTCAGGTATACAGCGTGAAGATCGTTGAGTTAAGATTTTTACTTAACAATCGCTTGCCAATAGACCCAGCAGGAGCTGGCAAGTAGGTCAAGTACTGTTGTGTGTACACGGATCGTAACATTGTGGTTGAATATTTTGACCTTGAAAGATAGGTAATCACATGCCAAGTATGCCTGTCATGCCTGGCAAATGATTTTATTAGTCATATTTAAAGTGTGAATATACTCGTATACCATATTTGTGACAATTGCCGTTTCGGTAAGAAAAATGAAGCAGGAAAAAGGAAAGACTAATATTAAAAATCTGATTATCAAGAAGGTTTTCTGGGATATTGTTTTAGCATAATTATTTAAAATAGCTTATGTCTCTAACTATCACCCTGTATTTTTTCAGGCTAAATAAACATCATTTATCTTTCTATCGGGACAAAAAGTTTCAGGTCAAGACCTATCTCAAATTACAGCCTAATCAGAACTCTAACATAAAATGTAAAATGTTGAAATTATATTACTCGTAGATAAAATTAGTCTGTGAATTTAAACACCACCATGTATTTCGTTTAGAAGGAGATTACTTTATGAAAAGAAAATACTGGTTGCACTCCGGGAGTGCCGGCAGAAGTAAAAACAAAATTTATAAATAATTTATTTATCTAGACGCGTTCGCGGTCTGCTATATGTACTGTACATACATATATGCACACATTATTGCTGCGTCTCGTAACGGCGTCGCGAGTCCAGAGATATTATCTCATCTAAAAATATGCGTACCGCGCTAAAATAAGTTTTCACTTCAATAAGTGTCATAACTATATCGTCACTCGTGAGCATTACATGTAAGTAAGTACAAAGAACCTCTTACTTACAGACGGCGTCAAACCCCTTCGCGATAGGAGACACTTCGCATGCATAAGCTTGTTCTACGTTAGAACAATGGTTGTCCTCCGAAAATTGTTTGATATGATGCCTGGGGATACATGGCTCACAATTTGTGTCCAGAGCGCTCGTATGAGTCAATAGGGGCTTTCTTCAGCGAATGCTTGGATTGTGAAATGAATTCCCTGTCTGGAGAATTTTGCAGCGCGAGTGTTTTTAATTTAACATCAACCTTCATATGTGTAAAAAACAACAAAGAAATTAATACATTTTACATATTTACTCATCTAAATTACTCAATAGATTCTGAGTATGTGGAAAAATTATTTGTACCCAAGAAAAGATATGGTCTAGTTTTGATGATTATTTTCTGATATAGAAGCGGTCCACCAAACGTAATTCACGCTAATTCACATCAGAAGTTACTCTAAGCAACTTCTAGGGTACCATCCTTCGGTAAAACTCAAAGAGGCTACGAAAATTAATAAAGAAAAAAAAACATTGTCAGCAAAATATATTATTACAGTGTGGGAGTCACCTTCATTCAATGTTCCAACTGTTGATACACCAGACAAATGGTCTATCACTCCCACGCAATTTGTAAAGTGTCATCCAAACCTTCACTTTCTTGATACTTTATAAGATCGCTCAGAAATGTCATAGTTTTAATGGGGTCGGTAACTAGCCTTGTTAGTTTAGGATCAGACATATTTATTTTAATATCTACCAATTTACGAAATTGTCGTTGAGCTTAAAAGGGGTTTCAAGGAAGATTTTGTGTTTATTTATGTGTTGCAGTGAGCATCAATCTATCACTTTCATATCATTATTTTCGTCGCCATGTTCGTCATTATCGATATCGATATCGATATAACATCATTTACCTATTAGAAAATGGTTGGTTAGTGCGATTTAAAGGAATATTTTCAAGAAGAGTTGACTTTAAATAAGATTAATGGGACTAACTTATCCAGACTATCATCAGAGTCACAACTTCTAGAGTTTTATTTTCACATAATCTACGGTCAGTAACAAAAGACGCTAAGTATGGAGAACGTTTAATATAATAATAACTATTTATAAAACGAATACTGATTTAAGTATATTATGTTCGATCAAATATTGCAGTGTAAGTTGTCATTGACGTATGTACGGGCTAATGACCGTACATTTCGCGCGGTCAGCAACAAAAGACAATTCAAACATTTAGACATTTTTAACTTTAGTTCACGTCAAGCAAGCAGACTGTGTACTCAATAACAATCAATACTTTTTATAATCAGATTACTCACTTAGCATTAAATTATTACTTTTACAAATCAAATAGAAGTATTATTTTAGTAGGTAATTATTAGCAAATAGTGTACGGAACCCGTACATTTATGGTCCTTCGAGCTAAAACCTATCGCGCGGTTTGGTTGTAAGCAAAGATCATTCGCGTGTGTAGTGTATCAGTGACCAGCAAGGAGTTGCAGTACCAATACTAAGCCAGCAAGAGCGCTTAGTGTCGGAGCTTCAGCAGTCACCAAGCAGGTGTTGTACGAGCAAATCAAGTAAGATCTTTCCGATTTTTTTATTTATAAAAATGGAAGATTTACTAGCAAATCAGGAGCAGACCGGCCGTGCCATGAAGCAGCTTCTGTCTTCGTTCAAGAAGACTGCACGTGACCGTAGAACGGCTGATTAC